>CP135563.1:4237381-4258360 GCA_032401905.1 Swietenia macrophylla | reverse complement strand
TTTTATCACGTCAATTTAATTAATATAGTAAGATTATTTAATTAATAAAATAAAAAAAATTATTTATTAATAATAAATAAAATAAATCAAAGGATAATTCTAATATTTAATTATTACTATAAAAGAAATTTATAAAATTTTATTAATATCTATTAATGAATAAATTTTTATCATTTTATTAATTAAATAGTTTCATTATATCAGTTATATTAATATGACGAAATTATTTTATCTTATTATCTATTTTATCTCACCTTTCTTAATTTCAAAACTAGTTGATAATGCTTTCTTACATATGTGCTACATCTCTTAATTTTTTTTATTGTAATTTATAAATTTTTTGAGTAATGATAAACACCTTAAATTTTTATTTTAAATTTAATAACTTAAATAATGTGATATTTATTAAGTAAAAAAATTTAAAAAATATAATAAATAATATTAAAATTTGTATAGATATAGTATCAAGTTTAATGTGAATCTTACAGCTTTGGAAACAAAAAGAACATCATGCAAAGTTAGAGAAACACATTATTTATTATATTAATATAATTTGAAATCAATTATTTATATCACAATTAAATATAACATATTGATATTAATATTATAAATATTACTTTTTTTTTTTTACATAATTTACAAGGAATGATTAGACAGTTTGTGTAGTGAAATTCAAATTGTGTGTAAGTGGTGGCAAAAACATTTGAGTGAAAAATCCATATTAATAATACTATACTTTTCAAATAAATTTTTCTTTATTTTAAGGAACATGATATTTATCAATTAAATAATAATTTTTTATAATTTCTAAAATAATTTACTACATTATATTACTTTGGATTTGATTAATAATATATCATTTGACGTATTAAAATATTTAAATAATATTTTAACAATATGGTATTATTATTTTTATATTTAAAATTATTATACATCGCGTATTTTATTGTTATTATTATTATTTTAATATTTAGTGTCCATAAAAATTACGTTTGCGTTGCGTCTTAATTACGTTAATTATCTCAAAGGCCGAATCATTTCTGTGAAGTATATAAGGAAAGAAAAAAAGAAAAAGTAGAGAAAAGTTTTATGTTCCTAAACGAAACTTAATCATGCATTATTCAATAAACACTAGTGGTTAACAATTAGCATAATTTATTTCATACTTCGAGTTAGACAAGGCTGACGACTCTAATAATAATAATAATAATAAATAAGAAATTTGGTATAAATAATAATACTTGTTATTTATGTTACACCTTAAGATTGTGTTTGTCATTTTGTTTTAACGGCAATGATGATGAAAAATATAATAGAGACAATTGGTGGGTCAAAAAAAGGAAGCATTTCATTTCGTCACCCGGCTGTAACTCTAACATAACGAACGTTTCCATCCTTGGGTCGACAGCCAGGTCTTTCTCCTTCCTTGTTCCTTCTTCCAATTTGCCTCCTCTTTTTCATTCTATATAAACAACTCGACTAGCTCTATGCATTCCCCTGTGTCTCATTCATTTTGAAGACGCTGCTTGTTAGTTTATATAGGTAAGGGATATATAAAGAGAGAAGGCTTAACACAGACAAATATGGCGTCGTCTGTCAACATCTCTTCTCCTTCAACTACAGCTCTCTCTCCTCCACTGTAAGTTTAGTTTTAATGAACTGATTCATTGATTCATTGCTTGATGTCTTCCGTTGAAAAATAAGAAAGAAAGCGTATTTTTGATGTTTAAATGCATTATTATTTCCTGCATATCATTCGGGATAGAAATTGAAAGATTGTTTTGTTGTTTTGTTTTACTGAGATTTTATGCCATTTTCCATCTGGGATTTTTTTTTTAATTCTCTATCTTCCACTTTGAATATCTTTATAGTCAAAGGATTACTATGAATTTAATGAATGATTTTATGCTGTGGTGTGAATTGGATTGCGTGATCCTTTTTGTGATTAGTATTGTGACTAGGAATTAAGTTAATTAGATCCAATATGCTTATGCAGGTCTATAAGTCGTCCCATTTTTGTTTAGCAAATTACCGGCCTTTTGTTTTGTTTGGTTTGTTGATAAACAAGGAACTCAAGGAAAAGTAAAGCCTTTTTTTTCGCTTCCTTTTTTCTGGCTTCTGATATAAATGATTCTACAACGGTTTGCTTAGCAAAGCAAGCAGTTTTCTATAGTTTTTATCAACCATTGATAGCATTTAAATGTGATTATTATTATTTTTACTTTGGTTTTGTTTTGTTTATGTTCTTCATTGTTCAGCCACCCATCCGAGTAAATGAGGGACACAAATGTTCCATCCACCCTCATGTTGGCCGATATAATCATTTCTCTGCCCTTTCTTGTGTTCTAGAATTCCAATTCTTTTTATAGTAGTTGGGTAGAGGAGCTTCTGTTTCTGATTTTCATAGTTTAAAACTGTGAGGCAAACCTAAGTTTCATTTGATATGATAAAGTCTTGAGTCCAAGAAGGTCCCCAATATAGTTGGCTATGCAAATGTTTCTGTACAGTCTTATTCTATTGAAGCTCACTTGCCAACATCTCTTCATCCTCAAAAATTTGAAGTTGAGAGTTGAAGTCCCCAATATATAATCTTACATACTCTCCTTATTTCTCTGGGCTGGTTAGGTAATAACTCCAATGTATTTTAGCTTGTTCTAGAAGGAATTTTAAAGTCCTGCACTTGTTTTATATCTTTGAAAAATTTTCATAGAGAAACATTAACTGAAAATGCAATAATTTTTACCATGTTTGGCTAATATTCCTATCTTAATTGTTCTGCCCTCTTCGGCTATATTAGAATCTTGTTCCTTTTTTTTTTTATGCAGGACATACAAAAACTTCAACCTTGTCAGTGGATTTCATCATACATATTCTCTTTTGGCAAATGGGCACATGTCAAATTTACCCTTGGTACAGCTAACTACTAAATCATCCATTAGTATCAAGGATGTTGGAAAAAGTAGAGCTATGGTGATAGCTGGAGAAGGTGACCTTCTTTTCCATCCCAATAGCAATAACTTTACTTCCAAAAGTACTCTTGTAGATGATCAATCAGTTGGGATTGAGGTACAGCCTGATGCAACAGCATTTGGAGCCCTTGCAGCAGATTCTGCTCCCAAAACTTTTGGATGTTCAAGTGATGATGAATTTGACTTGGATTATCCCACAGAAGGTTTTTCTTCTATACCTGAGGCCATTGAAGACATTCGTCAGGGAAAGGTTGGTTGTTTAATTCGAAATGATCTAGAATCTGGAATTAGATATGCTTCTTTTGACTTGCATAGCATTTTATTTATTTCTTTTCTCTTTCCTGATTGGAATTAGCATTGCAGCTTGTAGTGGTTGTGGATGACGAAGATAGAGAAAATGAGGGAGATCTAATAATGGCAGCAGAGTTGGCAACAGCTGAAGCAATGGCATTTATTGTAAAACATGGAACTGGAATTGTTTGCGTGAGCATGAAGGGTGAAGATCTGGTGAGGTTGGAACTTCCTTTGATGGTTGCACAGAAGGAAAATGATGAGAAACTTTGTACTGCATTTACTGTGACAGTGGTATGTACTTTTCACTTGATGTTTATGCATTTGGAGTGAATGGTTATGTTCATGCCCTTAAGATATTTTATGGATAGTTTTATTAGAAATAATACAAATTATCATTCTTAAAAGAAAAAGAATTTGAATCCTTAGCCACCCTCTATCTCACGGCAAAAGTAAGATTAAGAATTTTTTGACATTTGGCCAAGTGAAATAGCATTTCTCCTTAAGAATGCAATTGAATTATGAATGACATAATTGAAAATCATACTGCTTACTCTAGTTTGATTGTTAACCTAGGTATGGGAATTATCATAAATTTATAGATGAATATGATAGTTTAATGCGATAATTCTTTGGAAAATTTCATAGTTCATACTGCCATTTCAGATGACTTTTTGTGATATTTAGTCATGGTATGACTAATTTTTACTTCAGTCATTCCTTTTCCCAAACAGAATCCATGCTAGTTGACTATTATTGTTATTTCTTAGTCTATTATTATAGTTTTTATGATATTCTGATGTTGCCAGTTTATAAATGATTTTGAAGGATGCAAAACATGGAACAACCACAGGGGTGTCAGCACATGATCGAGCAACTACTGTTTTGGCTCTTGCTTCTAGGGATTCAAAACCTGAGGATTTCAATCGCCCAGGACATGTTTTTCCTCTTAAGTACAAAGAGGGCGGTGTTTTGAAAAGAGCTGGACATACAGAAGCTTCTGTTGATCTTGCTGTGCTAGCTGGGTTGGACCCAGTTGCAGTTTTGTGTGAGGTTGTGGATGATGATGGTTCCATGGCTAGATTACCAAAGCTTCGTGAATTGGCTAAGAGAGAAAACTTAAAAATTATATCCATTGCTGATTTAATAAGGTAAATTAGGTGGGCTTTACTTTGAACTTTTCTTTCAAGCTCTATTATTAAATTTCTTCATCAAGGTCTAGTAGTTTCTTTTCCCTTCCCAAAATTAGTATTTTTCTTTTTCCATGTCAAGGCATGCATGTGCATCTGCATGTGAAATATTTTTTTTTTTGAAATTTTATAAAATTTATATTTTCTAATGGACTATAGTGATTTCTTTGATGATTGGCAGGTTAGGAGAAAGAGAGATAAGTTGGTAGATAATTCTTCTGCTGTGAGGATACCTACAATGTGGGGTCCATTTATGGCTTACTGCTACAGATCTATTTTGGATGGAATTGAGCATATTGCAATGGTTAAGGTGAGCAATTTTTGTGCTTCATACAGAACTAATGTATAGTAAACTTAATGTAGTTCAGAACCAGCTCAAACCTTGTAGGAACTACTGTTATGTTCTTGTACATGCATCAAAAAGCATAATCATGACCTAAAGGATATGAGATTAAGGGATAACCATTGGTATTTTTATCCATTTTGGAAGAAACTTTTTGGGTCCAAAGGCTTATCAATCAAATTGAAATTCTGATCACCACCGCTTTATATGATGTTTGTCCAAACCCTTCAGAGTAATATTCTTAATATTTTCTTTTATAAGGAGTAATTCTGAGTTCATGTGATCTCAACAGGGCGACATTGGGGATGGACAAGATGTTCTAGTGAGGGTACACTCAGAATGCCTTACTGGAGATATATTTGGATCAGCCAGATGTGACTGTGGTGATCAGCTTGCACTTGCAATGAAGCAGATTGAGGCTGCTGGCAGGGGTGTGTTAGTTTATCTCCAGGGGCACGAGGGAAGGGGCATTGGTTTAGGCCACAAGCTTCGTGCTTATAACTTGCAAGACGATGGGTGTGACACAGTGGAAGCAAATGAAGAACTTGGATTACCTGTTGATTCACGGGAATATGGCATTGGTGCGCAGGTACTTGTAGGATTAATGTCTGGATGTTTTGAAAGCTGCCATGAATTGAAAGCTTTTCATTATGCTTTACCCAGGATTTGATATAACATTCAACAAATTTATTGTTGAGCTTTCATGTCCTGAAACTTTAAATGCTCCCTCAAAGTTTCAGCAATTTACATCTATTCCTTAGGATAAATGATGTATTTTTGCATTAATTTATGACACTGATATGGATTTTATGCATAAGGTTACCTACAACTTGTAAAATGTTGTATATGCCGAAAGACCTAGATGCTATTATCTGTATCAAGCATATGTTACTTTTCTTTTGTGATTTCATTTTGAAACTCATAGGTTAGAAGATTTTTAAAATATCAGGCATTGGGATTAGGGATATCACAGCTAGGTTGTGATTAAAAAAAAAAAAAAGAAAAAGAAAAGATAAACCTTTAAATATTAGAAACCCATTGATTCTGCAATTTATAGGAGTTGAGATCATGAATTAAATGAATGTTTTTATTTGATTATTCACTTGGTCAGAATTCAAACGATAATTAGATAGGATTAGGGTTTGCAAATTTATTGTTTGAAGTCATTCCAAGCCTAAAATACTAAACGTTTAATTTAGTTGTACTTTTTGCGAATACTATTGCAAATGATGAATAAATTGCCTTAATTGCAGATACTGAGGGATTTGGGTGTCCGAACTATGAAGCTGATGACAAACAACCCTGCAAAGTACATTGGACTGAAAGGTTATGGTTTGGCAGTTGTAGGAAGGGTGCCCTTAATTACTCCTATTAAAAAGGAGAACAAGAGGTATTTGGAGACTAAACGTGCTAAAATGGGTCACGTGTACGGGTTAGAGTCTAATGGCCCCTTAATCAATATCATCAATGGTAATGGTAAACGAGAAGCAGGCACACAATCTCCAGTCAGTGGTGTTTCTGAACGTGATTCAATTATGAGATGAAGATGAACTCACTCTTCACATGTCAGTAAAAGGAGAAAGATCAGGCCAATGGGTTAAAGGTTCAAAATTTATACTTGATTCGATTCAATATTATTTTGACTTTGCTTGTATAAGCAGAAATTCTGATAGTAGTTTTGGTGAGTACACCGACGAGCAAGTCATTCATTCTTTTTCTCCGGGTGTAAATCAGATTTGGCATGTTGAGTTTCTGAATTTTGTATTTGTTGTTTAATCTGGGAAGTAATTCTAATGTGAGCGTTACTTCTAATGTAAGCGAGATTTGAATCTTTAAATTTTTTTATTTTTTACTGTTACATAAAATAAAATAATACACACACACACACACACATATATATATATATATATATATCACAAATATAGTTCTAGTTATATGTGAATTATTTTCTAAATTAAATAGGAATATATCTTTTTAAATAAAAAAAATTCTTTTTTAAATAGGACTGTATTTAATCAAATATTCTTCTTTCCTTTTATTTTTAAAATATCCTAAAATAAATTTCCTAGATAATCATAAGCAAGCACATTGTCAAGTAAAATTAAACAAACTAAAAAATTCTCTTTTTGTGAAAATTTCAAAAATTGTAGAATAAATAGTATGCTAATAATAAATAGTAACTAACATTAACTAACATAGATTATTATAGTATGATAGTTAAATATGACAATTAAATACTATTTTTCAAAAGAATGCCAATCATGTAAAGAGATGACTTAAAATAAAAACAACTATATTGAAAAAATAGCTATTACCCTTAATATGTAGTAAAAAACTTATTGTTCAAAATTTTGCTCTCTCCAAATATTTAACACTAACTAACATGGATTATTATAATATGATAATTAAATATGACAATTAAATACTATTTTTCAAAAGAATGCCAATCATGTAAAGAGATGACTCAAAACAAAAACAACTATATTGAAAAAATAGCTACTACCCTTAATATGTACTCAAAAATTTATTGTTCAAAATTTTACTCTCTCCAAATAAAAATATTCATTCATACGGCTGATAATTTTCCTCAATCATCTTACTTCCACTTCTTGCCATAAAGTATCAAAGAAAGAATTAACAGAAATGCCCAATAGCGTAATGTTATCTAACGTCCACAGTAAGAGCAATATACATGTAAAAGCAAGCATTCATAAATTCAAAATTAATCAAATATCAACAAACCACATGATCCAATAATTTATAAGTCAAATTTAAGCAACATTCATAATCCCAACATATTACAAGCTCAAAAACAAAAAATAACAGAAAACATATCCAAATGAAATTCAGTTTACCCATTTTAGAGAAAAAGAAAATATCCTAATAGTGTTAAAAAGAGCATCGCAATGGAGCAAAAGAAACCATTTTACTCATTTTGGTAGAGTGAGGTTAAGTATCAGTAAGATCAAGAAGCTAAAATTTTGGATTAAGAGCACCTAATATTGAGACAAGAGCTGTTGGAGTAGGAGGCTTAGTTAGAATAGGTTCAGTGCTTTGTGGTAAAGTAGAAACAGTAATAAGATTAGAAACTATAGGCTGTAAAGGCTGAATTGATGGAGCTGGAGTAGGAAAAGGCATAAAAGGCTGTAAAGATTGTGTTAATGATGCAAAAGGAGATGAAAGCATCTAAGTGAGCAGCATATGTTCATTATGCTACTCAGTAAGAGTATCTTGCCTATTTGCAATTTGCTTAAACTTTTTTTCCACCATATTTCTTCAAGTAAGATTAATTGAACTCAGAAAAAGACATAAAACTGATTAGGTTACTAAAAATAAGGAGCAACTGACAAATTTTTAGACTCAATTTTGATGTTATGCTAATATATGAGTAGCTTATAAATTAATAAAGGAAATAGAAGAGCATTCCTCGGACCCTTGCTTCTTGTATAAGAGATAACAATAGAGAATATATATTTTTCTAAATTAGCAGATTGCCCCTTACTTATTGCGACTAATAATTGTCTAAGATCTTAAAAGACTGTGCTAAAATGCAAACTTAAAAGCTAATTTATAATAGTGACTGAGTGCAAGGCAGAATAGAAAATGGTCAAGGATAAGGCTTTCACATTTGTCTCAATAAGGCATGTTTTGATAGAACTGGTTAACTCAAAAACCAAAACATCAGGGGTGCGAGGAGGTATACTAATCAATAATTCCACACCAAAATCATCATGCCCAAAATATTTCTTAATCACATTAGAAGAGAAATCAAACAAATAGCCCTTAACTCATAGACAATAGTCTCAACAAACTAAAACACTCTTGTTACACTCCCTAACAATTTATTTTTCATCAAACCTTCAACTACACCACAATCTTAAAATTGTTCAACTTGTAACATTTTTTCACTAATAAATTTTCATCCAGTCATAACAAAGTATAAAGATATTTTTGTTTATTTGCAGTAAAGTTTAAAATATTCAAAAACAAATCAAGTATATATTTACAAAACTAAACTCTAATTTGACCCATAAATTTAAAGTTTTGTGCAAATCAGTCCATAAAAAAATAAAGCAAATAAAACTAATAAAATGAAAACTAAATTTAACTTCAAGAAAAGAATTAATCATGTAGTATGATTTTTCAAAATTTTTCTCCAATTCCAAATGCATGATTAATTAAAGTTAAAGGTTCTGTAATTTCACACTATAACACAATAAACATATATCTTAAACTTCTTATGTGTGTGCAAAGATTGACTTAAGATTTTCTCTTAATCTTATTAATGTCAGTAATTCAAGTTTAAAATATGTAATAAGCGAGTCAAACTAGCCATGTCATGTTGATTTCAATTTTATTTCATAAATATAACATACAGGTAAATGAACAATACATATTGTATCATGTTATTGGCTTCTTTTTTTCTTTTTATTTTTTTCTTCTTCATTTTTAAATCAATAGCTTTCACTCTATTATTGAGGTAGCTCTTATCTCATGGTAAATTGTCCTTTACAAATTAGTGAAGCATAGGCCCAGATAAGAATCTGGGAAAACAGTCATTGTTCAAATTAATATTTTATTTCAAAATTGTATTAATCTTAAAAATTAAGTTAAAAAGAGTTCAATCATATATGTGCATAAAAGTTAGTTTAAAATTTGTTTACTTTATGTAATAACATGTAATAACATTTAATGTTTGAACTTTATACAATTGACAACCAAACGCAAAATTGATAATTTTAAATTATACGACATAATCATTCTTTTTACACAAACTCAGGACATTGGCAAAACAGAATCACATGGAGTATAACCTTAAAACTTTGCATAATGATTCAAATCTTAGTGCATCAAAAAGTTTAGTAAAAATGCCAGTAATTTGATGTTTTATCTTTACATGTTTTAAGATGACAATTTTATTTTTTGTTAAGTTTCTTGTAAAATGATGTCTAATATCAATATGATTTGTCCTAAAATATTTCACAGTATTTTTAGTAATATTTCTCTCACTGGAATTATTGTAATAAATAGTTAAAAAATTAACAATATTGTAATCCTCAAACATTTTTTCATCTACAGAAGTTGTGTACAATATCTTCTCACCGTGATTTACTAGGCCTTAGTAATGGATAATGAAATTGAATTTTGCTTTTTGCTCTATCATGAAATCAAGTTACTTTTAAGAAAGAAATATTCTTCCGTTATGCTCTTTTAGTTTTCTATGTTATCTGCCCAATCCGTATCACTATATTCAATAAGATTGGAGTTATTATCTTTTGAAAATCAAATACTAGAATCACCTATCACGTTTATATAATAGATAATTTTCTTCACAGCATACAAATGTGACTCTTTCAAATTGGTTTGGTATCTTGCATACACCTTTACATTAAAACTAATGTTTGGATGACTTGCGGTTAAGTACAATAAACTACCAATCATGCTATGATATAGACTAGGATCAACACTCAAACCACAATCATCCTTTAACAATCTTACATTGGTTCTCATTGGTTTCTTTAAGTATTTAACAGTTTCTAACCTAAATTTCATTATTAGGTTTTTGGCATAATTACTTTGAGTGATAAAGATGCTATTCATAAGTTGCTTAACCTACAAACCTAAAAAATATGTTAGTTCATCAACTATACTTGTCTTAAATTTATTTTTTATTTGTTCCATAAACTCTTGCACTTTTTTTCTAGAAGTAAAACCAAAAACCATATTATCCATGTAAATTTAAGCAATTATAATTTTAGAATTAAAATTCTTGATGAACAATATTTTACTAACTTTCCCTCTCTTGTACCCTTTCTCACATAAAAATTTGGTTCATCTCTCATATTATACTTTAAAAGCTTGTTTTAACCCATATAATACTTTTTTAAGTTTGAAAACATAATTAGAAAACCCATGGTTTACAAAGTCTTTGGGTTTTCTACATATGTATCTTTTTAGTAAGCCATTTAAAAATGCACTTTTTATATCCATTTGAAATAATTTAAAGTCTAAAAACATAAAATGGCGTAAAGTAACATGATTAATCTAACCTAAACACTAAAGCAAAGTGTTTTATAAAATTAAATTCCTTTAATATGTGTATATCCTTAAGTAACTAACTTACCTAATTTTATTCTTCATTATGTTACCAAATTTATTAGTTTTATTCTTAAAAATTTATTTGGTTCTAATAAATTAGTGTGCTTAAGTCTAAGTACCAATGTTCACACATCATTTCTCACAAATTATTTTAACTCTTCTTGCATAGCATATACCCAAGATTCATTTAACAATGCTTTGACATTTTTAGGTTCAATTAAGGAAGTGTAACAAACATATTTAGCAATATTTACATACGTCCTTGTTACCATGCTTTTCTCAGATTATCTATAATCATATTAGAGGGGGTTGATTCTTCTTTACTTTGGATGATGGTTCTCTTTTCAATTAATCATGAGAATATGATTTAATTTGAAGTTAAAATCTGTTTCCACTTGTTGTTATATATTTATTGCAACATTTGAAATAATAGCTTTTTTTGTAATTTTCATTGTCTTTCTGAAATTTTGCTTGACTTTTCTTAGTGATTCCAGTTATTTCTTCCTTTCGTGAATAATGTACAAAATCTTTACAATTGTCAATAATGATATTTGCAGATTTCATAATAGTTTGGGTTCTCATGTTATACACACGAAATGCTTGACTATTATATGAATATTTAAGAAAAATACTTTTCATCACTTTTAAAATCAAGCTTACTTCTCTGCTTTTTATCATTTAAAATATAACACATGCTCCCACAGACATGAAAATAACTCAAGTTTTGTTTCTTACATTTTCGAATTTCATAAGAAGTCTTACTTGTGCCTGGACGTAAATACATTCAGTCAATAGTTTAATATGCAGTTCTTATTACTTCAATCTACAATCTCATGGTTAATTTCTTTGCATCCAAAATAAATAAGGCATTTCTTACAAAATCCTATTTTTTTTCTATAACACCATTTTGTTAAGGAGTTTTAAATGCAAAAAAATTATGTGAAATTATATATTTATCATATGGAATTCCATAATTAAGTGAAATTTCATTTTGTCTATTTTTCAAATTTTTTATCATGATCAATTTTTATTCTTACTATTCTTACAATTTTGTAATCTTTTTTATTTTTTAATTTAGCACATAAATTTCTAAATGTATCAAAAGTATCTAATTTTTCTTGACTAAAATCAATCCAAGTATATTTAGAAAAATCATTTACACACACGAAATTATATCTCTTTCTTCCCATTCTTTCAACCTCAACTAGACTCATAAGATCTATATAAAGTAATTAAAGTACTTTTGTTATAGAAATATGTTGCAATACTTTATGCTGTGACTTTAGCTATTTTTTAAATTAGCACAGACCACAAATTTCAGGTTGCTTTTTCTTAAAGCTTTGGAATCCCAGACTTATATTCACAATTTTAATCAAAATTTTATAATTCAAATGTCCAAGCTTTTGATGCCATATAACTATGCCATCACAATTAATTTTGTAACATGTAAATAGATGATATAGAATGTAACAATTGTCAAATGATCAAATGTCTTCTAAAATATAATTGTCAAATTTATCAAGTACTTTACACTTATGATGTGTAAATTTCACATAAAAATTATCATCACAAATTTGATTAATGCTCATTAAATTTGTTTTTAAATTCTCAACATGAAACACATTCTGTAGTTTTAGAAATCTTTTACATCAAGTGTCCTTTTTTCTACTGATTTCTCATATGGCACCATCTGCAATATTATATGTTCTTTGAAATACCTTTCATAATCCACTAAACTTTCATGATTTCCTATTATATGCTTAAAGTATTCATTATCAATATCAAATATTAGTAGCATATGCTTTCAAAGAAGTATAAGTAACCAAGTAGTTAATTTATGATTTCTTCACCAATACTTTTCTAATCCTACGAGCAGTATTGGATTTAAATGTCAAGTTATTTTTTAGAAATTTCTAGAACCTATAGTAATTTGGTCGAATATGACTTCTTAAATTACAGTAATGATAGATAGGAATAAATTTTTTGATTTTACCTGTGAATCCGTAATGGTTACTCAAATACTTACTTCCAATCATATTAGAAGGTTTAAATTTAACAGGTGCAGTTTTCATGAAGACAATTTTAGAATATGATGACTTTTCTTCAGCATATCCAAATCCTTAATAATTATTATTATGTTTATCCAGAGTTAAAATATGTCAAATTTAAACATACTTGAATTCAACATTTTTAAGAATTTTTGGGTGCAGTCAAGTTTATATTTCACCTTACTAATTCTTTAGTCTTTCTTACTAATGATCATTTCCATTGAGCTCATTATTTTTTTTGCTTCAATTTGTTCATTCAGAAGGCTACTTGTTTGTTTCTCCAAATACTTATTGCGATTGCATACTTTTACCCACTTATCGAACATTAATTTGTAAGAAAATTGTATAGTATCCATGTCTAGTTCACTTTTCACATCAATTTTATTAGAATTAAGTTCATTAGAACAATTTCAAGACCACTCAATTTTCCTAACTTGTTACAACGACTAATGTCTGATTTTATTGCAACATCACTAGATGCCTATACATTTTTCTCTTTTTTGGAATGTAAAGATACATTAGATGCAATAAAATTACTTATATCGTTCAAGCTTTCTTCCTTTGATTCATCATTACTTCCGATAATGTTCATGGCTCTTGATTTCTTTTTAAAAGTATTAGCACATTCAACTTGTATGTGTTTGAAACCTTCACATTCTTCTCTTTACATACCACGTCTTTGGTTAGTATTAGAATACTTCATAGGAGACTTACTTTTTAGAAGAAATTTATATGTTTGCTTCTTCTTTTATCCCATTCTCCTAAAAATTTTATTAAATTTTTTGATAAGAAATACGATAGCTTTAGAATCTTCAATCTTTGCATCTTCTTTATCTTCAAAGTTTTTAGCTTTAACTTGAAAAGCTTACTTTTTTCTTTCTTTCGCTGTTTCTGATTTATCTTGAATAATCTCAGCAATTTGATTAATTCTTCAACTTTCATTAAATCAATGTTTCTTACTTTTTTCAATTGTTGTTACCTTTACTTAAAACCTATCAAGAAGTAAGCATAAAATTTTTCTAACAAGCTTGATTTTTAAGTGTCTTTTACTTAATGCATAAGATTTATTAGTAATATTATTTAATCTAGAGTTAAAGTTAATAAAGAATTCATCATCTTTCATTATGAGATTTGTATATCTAAAAGTAAGCATTTAGAGCTTAGAATATTTCACTACTGAAGTTCTCTCGTAGGTAATTTGAAAGATATCCAAAGATTTCTTTACAGACTTATAGGTTGAGATTAATTTGATTTGATTCAAGTTTACTACATTAAAGATTGCATTCAATGCCTTTGAATTAAAATTTGCCAAGATATCTTCCGTGCTTATCCAAGAATCTTTAAGCTTAAAAACCGTATTGATTTTAGCATTAACCATTGTAGAATAATTTTATCCATGAATTACTGGCCACTAAGCATTCTTATCTATTGACTTAATGAACTTTATATCTATACTTTTTAATATAGGTAGTTTGTACTATTAAGTAATGGTAGTCTTAATATTGATCCTCCTTCTTTTTGAGTATTCATATAAACACTAAAAAAAATCAAAACACTAAGAATCTCACCAAATAATTCGTGTCCTACTCTAATACCAATTGAGAGATTTGTTTAAGTTAAACTTTACTAATTTTAACTAGTTACAGTTAATTAATTAATTCAAGTAATATCAGTATAGAAAAATAAAGAAGATCATAGAATTTTAACATAGTTCAAAATTTTCAATCTTATATCTATGATGTTATACTCAGAGAAAAATAATTTATTAAGAAAATAATGATTATAAACACTAATGGACTTAAACAAAATAAAAATTCCCTGTTATATTTTTTACCGGAATCTTGAATCATTTTAAATAATCTTGTTTAGTGAAATCCCTTCGCTTTAATGCATCAAACTCTTTTTTACTCTATTTAGTAAGATTTCTTTACTACTACCATTAAACTCCTTTTAACAAGCACATATCTTTGTTAACAACATTTAAATTACTTTATCTAAATTTATGAAATTAAATATTACAGACTCATAATATCCAACAAGTTGTTTTTATTTTTAAATCACATAAATGACATAAATAACTTAAAAAATGAAAGAGAAAAAACATATAACATACGACAAGCCTTTTTTACTTTTGGCATTGATACATTCTTTTTTAGCTACTGCATAAAATAAAATAACATATATATGTATATATAATACAATTATAGCCTTAGTTGTGTATGAATTATTTTCTAAATTAAATAAAAATGTATTTTCTTAAATAAGAAAAAATTATTTTCTAAATAGGACTTTGTTTAGTCAAACATTTTTCTTTCATTTTATTTGTAAAACACATCTAAAACTAAGTTTTCTAGATAATCATGAATAAACACATTGTCTAATAAGACTAAAAAAAACTAAAAAAATTTCTTATTGTGAAAATTTTAAAAATTATAGAATGAACAGTATATACATAATAAACAGTGATTGATAATAACTAATATAGTATATTGTAATATAACAGTTAAATACTATTTTTCAAAAGAATGCTAATTATACAAATCTTAACAGTTTTTCAAATACACGAGTTGGATATAAATATTTTCTTATCATACAAGTTATCATCTCAACAATAGAAATGAGCATTTCAAAGCTGAATTAATATTAAATGAATTAGTTATGTTGTCTATTGAAATTTGTTTGATAAAAAAGCTTGATTACGAAGATTTAATTAGTAATTTCGCAATTAAAATTCAAAAAAACTAATTTTTCATATGTGCTTATTCTTTTTTCATAAGTGCTTTGTTTTTATAATTGAATTTTAGTAAATTAATTAGTTAATATGAAATATATATTTAATTATTTAAAAGTAAGAGTTTGGACTTAATTTTTAATCAAAAAATGAAATGAATCAATTTTTTTATTTTATTATCATTTATTAATAGGGTTTGCACTTTAAAAATTTATCTAGAACTCCTTAAAACTCAAAGCCGCCCTTGCCATAGGTCTCATATAATTTATTTTTTCTTTTTACTCTTGTCACTTTTTATCTACTCTTTTGAAAATATAAGATATATAATAATAATAATATAATATTATTATATCATTAATTTATATGAATAAATTTGTATAAGAGTTTATATATGTATGTCTAACTACTTTTAAATTGTGCTTTAAATATGAAACATAAATTTTAACTTTTAATAAAATTAAATATAGTGACAGCAAATTACAACATATAGGTAAAACTCTCATTATTAATATTCTCTAATTTATTAAGAAGATTATGATACATTAATT
This sequence comes from Swietenia macrophylla, assembly GCA_032401905.1. Taxonomy (NCBI): domain Eukaryota; kingdom Viridiplantae; phylum Streptophyta; class Magnoliopsida; order Sapindales; family Meliaceae; genus Swietenia; species Swietenia macrophylla. Next base: position 4,242,141 of record CP135563.1, on the reverse strand, counting down.
CATGACATCTATGACTTTCTAGAGTCGTATTTAATTTTATTTACGATTATTACTATAAGATAACTAAATATATCATTTTGATTATCAACTAAAACATTAAATAATTCATAGATGAAAAATAAAAATGAAATATTAATAAATCAAACAAAAATTAAAAAAATTGTGAATTCAAAAAAAATCAATAGTTCATTCTTTCTTTTGTTTTCTTCTTTTGCAAATTTGATGCATCTCTTCTTATTCTTTATTTGAAAAAAATGAAAGAAAATAATTGTATTTTCTTTAATGTTAGAAGTGATTTTTTTTTAAATTTTTTGGTTTGCTTTCCCACAATCTCTTATAGAATTATTTAGACGTACTAGTGTGTAAATTTAACCTTATATCTTATACATATATTTTTTATTTTCATTAAAAGATAGTATAAATGAGTTTGTAGTGATATCATTCTTGTTTAATATTCATATTTAAGAGTTTGAGTTGTAATAAAATATGGAAGGAGGGAGAATAAGAAAATGTGACAATAAGATTAAAAGAAGTCCTAAAGCAATTTTAGTTAACCATCGAATGATTTGTTTTGTTGTCCAATAAGTAAAAAGTGACTTTTAGTCATAAAAACTTATGAATACCATATACTATAGTTTCTATAAATTATAATTTTATGATACAAATTTTCTATAGAAATTATTATGTATAATTTAATATAAAAAATAAATTAAACAAAAATATAAAAATAATTAAACTTGTTAATTAGAATAGTTAATATAGATATCATTTAAAATAATTTTAAAATAATTAGAATTATTTGGTTTTTTCAGTTCGAACCAAACTCAAACAAAAATTAAGCTAAAATTTTTCTATTTTATTTTTTCCATACTAAAATCAAACCAATGATTTTTCAAACTTATCCAAATTACTCTGAATTATCAGTTCAGTTTAAAAGTACCCACCCCAATGTGTACCTTGTATTTAAAGACTCATGGTGCACAATAAGAATGGCAAGGAGTGGAATTATGACTGATATCTTCAAATTCGTATCTACATTTATTACAAAAATTTAATATTAAACATATACCAAACTATAACAAGTCTGACATTTTATCACCATATTACTTAAATAGATACTTAATATTTATCATACTTTATGAATATTTACAAATTTTTAGCAAGATTTTTTTGTCTTTTTTAACTACATTTGTACTTTTATAAAAAACAATAATTTAAACTTATAATCTACTTAATTAAACAAATAAGTTTTTAATATTACTTTAAAATAAAATATATCATCACATAAAATATCAAGTTAATCAACACAAAATAAAATTAAAAAATAAATATAACTATTTTACAAATTCTCATATAAAATATCATAAACCTAAAATAAAATTAACATTTAATTCTTTCATAATATAATTATAATTGAAATTACATTGAGTAAAATTATAATACAATATCTCTAAAATGGATAGTTAGATTATACTCTACAAATTTAAGGACTTTGTAAAAGTGAGAGACACACTGTAAAGGTCAACTTACATATTTATTGATTACTTTATAACACATCCTTCTTTCAAATTAATGTCGACTTTTATTTTATTAACTTTAAGATCATATAATTTAGTGCATAATTTATATATAAAAAAATAATTTTAATTAGATATCAATCATTTTAAAGTATAGTAATTAAAAAATTATAGTTTAATTATGCATACATACCTATAAATATACAAATTAAAAAATAATATTATTTTAATTTTTAAAAAAAATCATAAACCACTTAAAAATTAGAAAACAATATTAAACATGACATAAAAAAAATATAGATTGAAAAACAAAAAGAAAATTTTTTCTTATCAAACTTCGATAAATCTAAAATCTACTTGTAGACAAAGAAGATTTTTTCTTATTAAACTTCAATAAATCTAAAAATCTACTTGTAGACATAGTTTGTTTTATCTTAGAACAATCTCTAATACCACTTATTAAAATTTTTTATATCTAACTTCAATAAGTTTGAAAATCTACATACAACATATTTTTTTTAATCCTAGAATCAAGCTCTAATATCACTTATTAAGAATTCTAAGCATCATTTTGGATCCTCGGAATAAATATATGAAACAAGTAATAATTAAAAATAAAAAAGAAAAAAGTATTAGTCACGCAATACAAGGCATATATGAAAAAGTTTTATAAAGAAGAAAAGTCATAGTCGGTGAGAAGGACAAGAAAAAAAATTATTATGTAAAAAATTGTGATAACATGCCTTCAATAATTTATCTTCTAGTATAAATCTTAATTATACTCAATCACATTAAATCTTATCATTTCTCTTACTAAAATTCTCTACTGCATAATAAATACCCTTATTACACCCAATCTAAAGATTAGTACTCCATTATATCTAATGTCAATATATTTATTATTTCTCTTATTGGAATTTGAGATAAATATTCTCTTTTTTGGATTAAGTTGAATTCTATCTATAATAAGTATCTAACTCATAATGTATGAATTCTTCTAAAACAATAAAATCATTGATAATAAATAAACTAGAAAACTTTATAGGTATTTAAGTCATTGAAAAAGGATCCATATGTCCCTATAATAAGTTTATTCAAACGTGAAATCTACTCTCAAATAGGGAGGTATCAACTATAAATGGTTGAATAATTTATTGCTCATAAATGCACAAAAAGATTTCAAATTCCAATTTTAGGGATTGATTATAATACATTAGATGTACTATTACATCAATTTTTTTTCATATAAAATTTGAAACATTCTACTTAAAAGTTAAAAATTCTAATTTAAAACCCATTAAAGTAAAATATAAAGTTAAAAATATAAGATACAAAATGTAAAACATAAACATAAAACTTGAAACCATTAAATTAAAAATTGAAAAAAAACCACAAATGTAACAATATATTATATATTACCCTCAACTTCTTTATCTTAAAAGTTAAATTTATGAATTGTAATTAATCTTCTCATTTTGAGAGTTAAGGGGCATGATCAACAGCAAGTTTTTACATCAATTTGTAGTCTTTACATTAACCATTTGTCAAGGGTTAGGATTAAATAAAATAAAAATTGTATCAATTATGACCATTAATATCTTCAACTTTTAAATCCTCTCTCTTCTCTTTTCTCTTCCTCATTTTTTCTTTATAATTAATCAAGATATTTTTTTAATCCTTTAATTATTTAATTATTTGTGTTCTTGTCTTTGTACAAGAGATCTACATAGATTATAGTACCTTAACATGTATTTGTTATATTGTACATAAAATTCTAAAAGTAAGTTAGAGATCTATATTATAATACCTTAACACTTATGTGCAATATTGTACAAGAAATTCTAAAATTAAATGTATTTTTGATGTTTTTAATATGATATTATGCACATTGTTTAATTTTATTAAAAGAATTTACATTAAAATTAATAAGTTGTAGATATAATTAAATTAAAATGAAAAGAGATCTCGTGGTAAAAATAAGAGATTTACACTATTTGTTATTAAACAAAAAGAGGAGAGATGAAATTTAAAAATAAAAGGCATTAATTACCTAATTAATACATTTGAAGTATTTATTTCATATAATCATAGTTCTTTTAGAATTTAAAAATTATTGTAAAAATTTGAATAATTTTAAAAAATAGCTAATCCTGATCAAAAGTTAAAATGCATAAAGCTATAAATATTATTAAACCCAATAGATAGTACAATATAACATCTAGATATTAATAATATTGGGACTGTATGAAATTTATTAATTAAAATAGGTATTAAATAATTGATAAATTAATAATTTATTAATCTATATACTTTCTTAATTGATAAAGTATATTTACAATTCAACTAACATACATTTAATAAATTAAAAGGGTTGTGTTTTACAGATCTTATTAGTTGAATATGATTTAAATCCCCAAATATACATTAAATTAACCAAAAAAATGAATTCATTTTACTTATCTATTTAAATATATATTTTTCCTTGTAATTGCATTAATTTAATAAAATATATTTAAGAAATTAGATTAGAAATAATTTTTATATAAATAAAAACAAAGTCCTCTTATATTCATAGTAAGTTATTCAAATATTTACAATAATTTTTCATTCAAAAAGCATTCCAAAAGCAATAATGATAGATAAGATGCAATGTAGTAAAAACATCCCACATGCACTCAAAAAAAAAAAGGTTGTAGTAATAAATTTTAGGATATTAGAAATGATATCTAACTTGATTTAAATTTTAAATAATAATAATAATAATAATAATAATAATAGAGTCATGTATTAATAAAATATCATAGTTAATCATATTTCTAATTTAAAAAAATTATTTATTTATGATATAAATTAGACTATGGAGTTATATAAAAATTTTTAAAAAATATTACGTTATTAATTTAACCTATTAATGTAAGTTCGAATTAGGAAAAAAATTATTATATAAATAGGAGTCCTTAATTTATTAAATATTAATACATAGAAATTATACTGTACTACTCAACCGAACGGTGGTTAAAGAGGATCGGACCTCTCTCTGGCCCGGTCGTAAAAGATGAACAAAGCAAAGAGGGTCGAATTGAGTTGGGTTGAGGTGAGTGGGGTGTACATCTGAATTATGGAGGAAGGTGCGATTGGCAAGGCGGACAAGGTATTGTCATTGAGTGCTGTGTATTAACTGGCAAAGAGCGAAAAAAAAAATTTAATTAATATAATAAAATATTTTATAAATTTTTTATTTAT
>CP135563.1:4169285-4222450 GCA_032401905.1 Swietenia macrophylla | reverse complement strand
CTGTAATCTATAACATATAAGTAGAGAAATCAACTGATACTTTAACAAAATTAAGAGTAACATACCATCAATATAAGAACTGAAAGATAACATAATAACTCAAAAGTAATTTAAGATAATGAGAAAATACACACACACACACACACTTTTAATTTTTAGTATTTTATTCAAGTAAATTAAAATAGAATAATTTTTATTTATTATTTAAAAAGTATTACATTTACTTTTAAAACTAAGTTAATTTTTAGATTAAAATTAAAATAATTTTCGTATTAAATGAGTTAATTGTGTGTCTAAACATAAGAAATGAGTCTAAGTCTTGTTTAGAAATAACAAGTGTTCATTAATTTTTCTTATTTATATAATAACTATCACAGGCAAATGGGTTAATTGTGCTTAAGGGTATCAAAGGAGTCAAGTCGTGTTTAGGAGTAACAAGAATTTATCAATTTTCTTTTCTCCATTCAAATAATAACCAATATAGTCACTTGTGTCCAATTCAAGAACAATACGTGTGTAACCACGTGTATCGTTCAGGATTATGCAAATTGTACCTTAGTGGTCTGCCACACTTTCTAACTCAACGTGGAATCACATTCGCAAATGCACACCTAGACCATTGCAGCGTGTCCAGGTCAACAGTCAACATTTAATCAACAATAATAATCTCCATCGTTGATCCATAATCCAACAGTTTAGATTCCCTGAAATCATATTCCTTTACCCCTCCTTTTTCTCTATAAATTCTTCTTCTCACTAGCTATCTCTGCTTCGTCTTAAAAACCAGTAATCTCTCCCTGAGTCTGAGTCTTGAGTGAGCTTTCTAATTTCTGTCTTCAATGGCTCACTCAAGCATTGCTCTGTTTTCTTTCATGGCGTTTCTGATGGTCTCAACAATGGCTTATTCTCCATTACCTTCACCATCTTCTTCTCCAACAAAATCCCCATCACCACCCTTAACCCTGCCGCCAGCTTCTGCTCCAACACCACATTCTCCCGCCATTAAGCCACCAATGTATGCCCCACCTCCATCAAAGACTGCTGCCATACCATCAGCGCCGTCGCCGGCAACTGTTGACTCACCTCCAACTTCAACACCTCCTCCATCTTCTTCTCTGGCTCCGTCAACTTCTCCGCTGGTCTCGCTGCCCCCAGCTGGCGCTCCTGGTCCTGCAATCAGTGCTGCCGTTTTCAACAGAATTGACGTTGCTGCGTCCCTTGCTGTCACTCTCTTCGCCGCCGTTTTGGTCATGTAGGACGTTTATTTATTTCTCAATTCATTAGAATGGAATCGTTGAAATGAATTAATTTTTTTTTTTAATTTTTTAGGTCATGTATGTTGTGTTGAGATTGATGGGTTTGTTGAAGGATGTGTGACGTTACTTGATTATAATCAGTAATCATGTATGTTTTTATTTTCATCTAATATTATTTCTTGCCAGTTCCAGTTGTTTCTTGATTTCAGCTACTTCGATTTTTATGTCCTAAAAAAAAGGGATTTTTTTTTCCTGATAATAATTAATTTAATAGAATAAAGATACAGACCTATATAATAAATATGTTTAATTAATATTTGTATTCATAAAATGTTAAAATTTATAAGTGTTTATTGTTAATAATATGTAATATACAATAATAACTTTGTATAAAAATAGCATAAGCTAATTGTAATTAATACCAATTAATTTTTGTCTTATTGGACAAAAAAAACTTTTTTCCCTAAACATTAAGGAATAAAAGCATTTAAAAAAATTTATTTTCCAAATCCTTCGAACAATTCACCTAACTAATATTTTTGGGTTTATTTTAATATAATATTTTTAACATTTTATAGCCAATTTAGATTAATTATTTTTAATTATTATTAATAACATGCAATTTACCTTGTAATTTATTAATTTTAAAGTTCAATAACGGCTGATAAATTTTCTAACAATCAAAAATTAGATCCATTAAGAATCACTATTTTAATTAAGTAAAACAAAATTTCCACTTTTCTTACCTTCAATCTTAGCAACTCAAAGCAGGAGTGGTAATATGAATCACAACACCATTGCATACTATAAATCTTATAGAAAATATATTAATATATAAAAATAAGAAAAATAAATGTTATCCAAGTGACATAATCACAAATTCTTTAATTTGTTTAATAATTTTATCTGGTTAGTATTTTTAATTATTGACATTATCATTAAACGAATTAAATTAAAATTAATTTATGATATATTATATCTTTATTTAATACGATAAAAATAAGATAAGTCAAGTTATATATTATTCTTAGTAAAATCTTACCAAATATTACGGGAAAGATTTTTCTCCTGACTGCATATTGTTCTTCCTATTTAATATTAACAGTTAGCATTTGTTCTACCGAGGTATTGCAGCTTTCAAGTCAAAATTGATGCACAATATAATTATTGAATATTAAATATTAATATAAAAATTGATAAATTAAAATATGAAGAACTTGTTCCGCGTAAATTAAACAGGGTTTTACTTTTGGTCAACACAAATACAGTTGTGCATGGTTGAATTGACTGAATCATTGACCAACTGGAATAAAGAGAAATAAAACGAGATAGATTAGTCCGGAACGTATGCGTTAAGCTGCTTTTGTTCTCCAAAGTTAGTGCATGTTTTCCATGACCCACGCGGCCCGTAACTTGGAAAGAAAATGAATAATCCAACACTTTTTAGACTTCCCAAAAACTAGGTGTCTCTTTTGCGTATTCCAATTATCCATTTCAAGAACACATCCAAAATAATGCTACAATTATTATATAAATAGCTTAAACCTAATAATAAATAATTTTAAAAATGATATAAATTTATCAATTAGTAAATAATTTTGAATTATTCAATTTTACTCTTCTTTTAACTATTATATGTAATAATGATTTTCTTACTTTGTCTCTGAAATTATTAAATTCAATTAAATTGAATCAATAATATGTTGCGCAAAATATTAAAATTTTTAATTTTTAATTTGTCATTTGATTTAAAAGTTTACGTTTAAATATAAGGATTCATTTAACATTTTTATTCATGCACAAGTTTAATTTTATCTTATGGACTTTATCACATGAATCCAATAATTTTTTTTATTTATTTTTGAGTAAAAAATAATTTTTGTAAGGTAAGTGTTAATTACAATTGAGTAAAAAAAAAAAAAAAAGGTAAACTTAATAACCATTATTTGAACTTGTGAGGTTATAAATTTTTATTTTGAATTTTTAATATTTTATATATGAATTTGTAAAATATTTATGTATTTTTTTGAATAGTTGTGATGAATTTTATTTTATATTAAATATAATTAATATTTTATGTAAATGATGTATTTTATTTTTAATTAATATTAAAATTTTATAATTTTAATCAGATAATTTATAAATTTAAATATAATATTTAATAATAGTCTAAATATAGTAAAAAATATTAAAAAACTAAAATTTTATAAATATTTATTCGAATTTAATAAATAATAAATATCCATATAAGTAAATTTAATAATGAAATATTAACTCCATTATAGATTTAAGGTAAATTTAGTATTAAAATTTTTTAATAAATATAAATACAAATACAAATTTGAAGACATTCATTTTAAGTCTGATTCGTTGTCGTCCTCAAATGTGTTCCTCGTTCCCTGCTAAATTCAAAAGCGTGAAGAGAAAAAAAAAAAAAAATCTCTGTCAAAGGAAGGACTCCACCGAATTTCTGTCGTTTCACACAATTTGTGAAACCTGTGAAGACGGAGAAATGCCTGCAAAACCAGGGATTCCTTCCGCGCCAAATCAGACACGGCCAAGAATATTACCGTGTCTTAGAAAACCATAAACAACACATGGTGCGTGACGAGCGAACCACTACAAATTTGGCTTCCATTAGTTCGCTGCTATTCATTCTCTTCATCATTAATATTCTCGATTTCTTTTTATCTTTTAGTTCATTATTTATGGTGACTCTATTTACATTAGATTATTATAAAGTAATATTATGTAAAAATATTCTTACAATAAAAAATTATATTTTTATACCTATCATTTAATTTGTTGTAAAGTACTGATGCCTGTATATACAAATTTAATGCAAACTCATCATGTTTTTTTTTAAATATTTTTACTTAAAATAAATTATATAAAATATATAATAATAATATAACTTTATCATATTAAGTTGTATACAAAATTCATATCACTAATAAAATTATTTGTGTTCCAAAAAAAAAAAAAAGCAAATTTTTGGATTAAATTAAAAATTATAAAATATAATTTCCCTTTTATCTTTAAGAAGAGTTGAACCGGGTTTTTATATTTAATTTTTTTTTATTTCTTTCTTGATTTGTAATTTCGAAAAAGGCTTACCATTGCATAGCATTTCGGGGTTGAAAAACATCGGAATTAATATGTAGTTTTTCTTTATATAATTTTAGTTTTATCACACAAGTGCACCGAAACTCATTGTTTCTTCAAATTAAGAGATCTCCTAATAATAAATGAGATTTTTGTTCTCTTTCTTGATTATAATACAATAACTTTATAGCATCTACATCCTTTGATTCAAAATTCAAATGCTTTATAAGCCCAACTATTTTGATTTTAAAAATTTGCAGGCAAAGAGTATGTCGTGAAAAGTTTTAAACTCCTGAATTGGAGCGATCTTCCACCGATGAAGAGGTCATAGTAACCTCTTCTTCTACACCCTGCATTTCTTCAAGGCTTAATTTCAATATAATGAAAAATCTTAATCGACCATGCATTCAACTAGTATGGTTGTTCCACAAACTATATTATTTATTATAGATTAGTGTATAAATTCTAAATAAATTTATCAATAAACAATAATGAAGATGCAGTACGTCGTTAGAATTAATCTCTTTAATTATAAAATTACACTAAATAAACGAACAAACAAAAATCCGACCAACCCACTAAAGACTTCATATCTTCAAACCAGCAGCAAGTAGCCCTAAAGCCGGAGATCCGACGGCGTGAACTGTATTTGAAACGGCGGCGTTCTCCGATGGAACAGGAGCTTCAGAAGGTGACGCGGAGATCGACGAGGGAGTAATCAATGGACCACGAACATAGAACGGAGGAGTGTTGTCGGTGACAGCAGGAGGGGGGGACAGCCGTTGGCGGAGTTGCAGTTGCAGAGGGTGTTGATTTACTACTGGGAGATAAAGTGGGTGACGATGCTGGTGATTGTGCGGCTGTGCAGACAACCAACAGCGCCATTGATAAAATAACATAGCTTGAATGATCAGCCATTTCTTTCTCAGCAGAAAAATCGGAAAGTAAGTGAACTTGAACGCTAGATTGAAAGTAAGCTGTATTTGGGAGGTTTGTAAAGCAGGACACAGTTTATGCATTGTTCTTACAAGTGAAAAGGACTAATACTCAAACTCACGAGTCTAAAAGAGTAATTCTCTCTTGATTTTACCCGTTGCATTATGAAAGAGGGAGTTTTATAAAGTATATTTGAATAAATTAGGCATTAAATTACCATAATTTCAATTTTGAAATGATGGCATACAAATAATATTTTATTCTTATAAATTAATTTATTGATATTATTTTATTATTTTTATCAACATATATAACAATAATATACCAATATCCCGTTATTAACAGTATTATTTTAAAAAAAATTAAATACGAATTGTACTATACCTTATGTTATAATATAGTGTATTATAATATTATAATATATTATGTTACAATATATATATATATATATATATATATATAATATAAAAAAATATATATTATCACATTCACATAAAACAATAAAATTTAATTATTAAATAATTAATTTTCAACAATGCAGGTTTGACCCTAGAGGGCGTGGATCTTGATAATCCGCAAAAATTCACCTTAAATTGAGCTATTTTACAGTGCTTTCTAACTTGAAAAATTAACCAAACGCAAGATTCGAACCACTTAATACTGCTGCTTGTTTTATCTTCACCAATGCACGCCACCAAACATGCTAATAAAGTTTATAATTTGTATTAGAAAATAGTTTTATAATATAAATATTTTAATAGTATTAATTAATAATACTATAAAATATTTTAACTTTTATTATTTAGAGTATATTTATGTCAAAATAATTATATTACAAAATTTAGAAATAAAAATAAATTATTTTTAAATAATATGATAATATTTATTCTAAGTCAACTAAAATTTTANNTAAAATATTTTAACTTTTATTATTTAGAGTATATTTATGTCAAAATAATTATATTACAAAATTTAGAAATAAAAATAAATTATTTTTAAATAATATGATAATATTTATAATATTTATTCTAAGTCAGCTAAAATTTTATATTATTACAATTTTAAAAAATAAATTAGTATTTAATACAAATAAATCATAAAATAAAAAAAATTAAATAAAAATGAGTAAATTAATATTGTCATAAAGTGAAATTATTATAAATCTTATAGGAGGTATTTGATAAAACTATTTTATGAAAATAATAAGATTTTTTTTTTTTTTCCTTTTATCAAACATTTCAAAAAAAAAAAATTGAACAAAAATGCTCTCCACTACAATAATTTAAACAAATTTACTTTTTTATTTTGAATAAACTCACAAACTGTTGGAAATAATTATAATAAGAAACTATTTGAAAGTCTTGCATATTTATACTCATGTGTTTGTCTTGTTTGAGTACCAATATACAAGATATTAAAAGTTTTTGTGGTTATCCATTAATTACAAAAGCTTGGGAGTCTATTAAATTCTTTCAAAGCTAGGTTTCAATCACAGTTCCCTAATACTACTAGGTATAAATTAATATTTAGTAATTTTAAAAATATTGACATTCATTATAAACTTGATTAACATTGAGATGTTTCATAGTCCTCATAGATCCTTACTTTATTGATGAACTTTTGTTACAAATTAATCAACCATAATTAAAGTTACATTAAGATGATACTAAATTTATTTATCTATTTTTAGTATGATGGGAATAGCGACCATAAACTAATACTTATTGTGATAGCAAGATGACAAACTTAGGACTAATATAAGGATTACACTTATAATTATAACATAATTTCTATTTTAACTAATATTATGAAAGGCTTGTCATGTAATTTAAATAACATGATAATTATTTATGCAAAATTATCTTTTTTCTTAATTGATAAAAAAATTTATATAAAAAAGGGGCTAATTTGAAAGTTTAAACTTTATAGAATGAGAAAACATAATTTTTATTTACAAAATCAAATCATGAATCTTTGTTCGAAACCAAATAAGAGAATACACAAAGAAATTTGAACTAAATTATTTTATTTTGATTTTCTTTTATCCATAATTATATTTGTTTAAAATAAGAATTAGAAACACTTTTTGCGCTTGACTTTTGATTCATATTGTTCCATCCTATCAACAATTGGTTCTACCAACGTCTCCAAGCCATTTAGATCAACCCATTTGCCATCGTTAGACCCAAAAAAAAAGTATTAATCAAAAGTCAAAATAAAAAAAAAAAAAACTCATCAATAATACAGTATAAATATAAAATATTATCGTTACTAGTTACTTTAACTAACAATAAACATATTATATATTAATTTATAATCCTTCGTAAAGTACAAGTTGTATTAAAAATATAATTTTATTTTACATAAATTATGTGATAGAAAATGACTTTACATGATAGTAGGTTGAGGGAAAATACAATATAATGCAATAGTATTCCTAATAATATTCATAAAATAATTCAAACTATCAACTTAAATTTATTTAAATATTATACTTAAAAATAAAAAATTAAATTATATTTAGTTTTTAATAAATTAATTCGTGAAATTTAAATATTTTTATTATTCTCATTTAGTCCATGATATTACTGCTTCCTTTGGGATATTTAAAAATAAAATAATTATTAGGAAATTAACCGAACAAATTACCTTTCGGAGGAAATTTAGAGCAAGGCGAGCATCATGAGCAGTTTCTTTGGAGACATGTTCAATCAACAAAGCGGCTTCCTTAAGTTTTGTATGATCCGGAAATACGTCTGCCACGTCCGTCGCTAACTTCTCCGCCACCTCCGTTGCCTTTTCAACCTCCTCAATAACCATTTCTGTCTCCCCTATTGTATTAGTTAAATATAAAGGGATTAATTACACATATTAATTATTAAAAATCAAAATAAATAAATGTACAAACTCTCACATATTATTATTCTATATGTGCACCAAAGTAAAATATACATACAAGACATGTAACAACAATAAACTTTGTCAGGTCAGATTACGTGAATAAAAAAAATAGAACAAATAATTTAATTTTTGTTGAAATGTTTAGACAGTGTTTGAATCAATTGATTATTTTAGATGTTTTAAGCTTTGTTTTGGATTCCTCTATAAAGGTGGTTGTAATGTGTTGGTTTTGATTGAGAAGAATATTAAGAATAAAGAGTTGGCTCGTTCTTCTACTTGTTGCTGATATCAGAGGATTTTTCAATGTTAATTTGTTAACAAATTTGGATATTCTACTGAGAACCTAGTGTACCTTCTATCTTTTTCAGTTTCTCCCATTTCTGCTTCCGGAAAGGCATCAAGAGAGAGAGTATAGAGCCCAAAACCCATCTTGCCCTGCATATATACTCATCATCAAAGGATTAACAATTAGAGCAACCAGAAGCTATTATTCTTTAATCACTACGAACAAAATCTCTTTATCATATCCCTTATTTATTTTCACACAAGTGGCCCAAGTTAAACCTTGGAGGAGCCGGAGCTGGTGTCCCTGCCGGTAGTGGTGCCCGTGCTGGTGAACTGGCCTTGTTCGTGTCATCCTTCACCCTAACAGAAAAAAGTAAAAATGACGTGAATTATCTGTTTGTGAGGAAGTTGGAAACTGAACAAGGAAATTGATGGAAATTCGGCAGAAATAGTCACATGTGGATATCACGGTGGTTTAACCTGCATGTTCCCCCATTAATATCGCTGCTGTCGATTAAATGTAAGCCTTGAAGCATTGAGTAGCCATGTCCAATCTTAGCTACTGTAACACGGGGAAGTTGCCTTGCCGAAATATTATAGATGGAGAAAGATCTGTAACGATAAAATAGTTCAAGAAAACTTAGCAATTTGTAAGAATCACTCCAAGGACCTCTTCTTGACATATTCAGCTAATATAATTTCTACAATTATAACGTGTTACCAATGGAACACACACACACACACACTACCCTTTGATTTGGTTCGGAGAGAATGAAAGTTGATAATCTGCTTTTGTGATAGAATTTTACGTGTGGGGAATTCTTCTAAGTACAGGCCCAACTCAAGAAATTGGTAATGGGCTGGCCCGCCAAGGGATGACGAAGTTTTTGACAAATTTGGTCTGTTAGAGATAAGGAATGCAAGCTAAGCATGTCAATTGTGGTTTGCAAGTTAATGTTTGAAACTGTCTTCAAGGTTTGAATGCAACCCAACTTGCTGCTTCTTGATTTAATTAACTCGTTCCTTTGTGGGCTAAGCAAATTGATTCATATCTGTGAACGATTGCCATGCTAAGTTGAGTGCAAGCCCACTCTTGAATTAAAGCAAAACCTAGTCATGAAAGCAACTAGCTACGGGGATAAGAGTACATGCAAAAGTTAGCCAAAAGAAAAAGCAGAATACAATCCTTCAAGTAAATTCGTAACGAAATTGCATAGTTTTAAAGTTGATTTGGCAGTTTTAATTAGTAGTACATATATATATATATATATATTTCTTAATAGTTTAAATGTAAGCATATATAAAAATTGGTTTGTTTATCAAATATGTTAAATACTATGTTTTGGAAATAAATACCCTAAATCTAATTAATAAGTTATAATTTTTCTTTTTTGTTTTGGTTAAATTTTGTTTAAATATTACATAAATATAAGCAATCTGTTTAAATAGATAAAAATGTGATCAACAGTCATGTTAGTAATTGTACACATCAACAAATAGTATCAATCAATTAAAGCAACATAATGTAATGTTATAATTTAATTGGAAAAACCTCCTATTGTTACATAACCCAACTGAAAATGAGAACAAATTAAGTGAAGTGTAACTGGGAATAACTCATGAATGATATCAGAATCTGACACATCTATAAAATTAACTTGATATTAGCTGCATGGTTGATCAGACTTGGAACTGAAGGCTACAATATCGTCATCCAGCTGGAATTTTAACATATCTTTTTCTTCCAATGTCACCCAAGCTTCAATTCCTGTGCCACATTTCGTGTCCATCATAAGAACAATATCCGAAGGCTTTTGCACGCTGCTTACCCAACTCGGCTTTCCCCAGCCAAAGTCGATTTCATAATAAGGAAACCTGCAAACACTTGTGAAAACACAAATGTCTGCCTCATTTTTGTTCAACGATTCATGTATTTCTCTCATTGAACTGATCGATGACATGAACAAATCATCAGCATCTTCTATGTTCGAACAGTCTATCGCAACGCTATCTATGGCTTTCCGAAGTAGAGCCACCAAGTCATGAAAATCAAAGTTGCTTTCGGTTGGCTTGAATCGTGCAAGCGCCAATTTAAATGCATTTCCAAAAGAATTTTCCGGTATTTTTAGGGCTGTTTTTCCCCGAAAATTGTATGCTAGGGTTAGTAAAGAAGGCCTCAAGTGGCCATTTTTGGCCCGAGAAACGGCAATCCGAGCCTTCCATATAAGAGCTGTGACAACTTCCACCCGAGAAGGATGGCGTTTGTCAGCAGAAATTTGAGCCATGGCCTTGGATTTCAGAGCTGATATCGTACGTCCATTAAAAACAAACCTCTTTGTCACCATCTTTGTGCCAATGTCTTCTGGCACTGGAATGTTGAATACATCTGTATCTCTTCCGGGCAAAAGAGATCCCAAATCGAAACTCGGGCACACAACTTCTTCTATCCCAACTCGACAAGCAGCAGCCCATCCTTGAATGAAAGTGAATATGACAAACCCATCAGCTACTTTGTGTGATAGACACACGCCAATGGCTAAGCCACCGCAAGCGAATACGTTAACTTGAACAGCGAGTGCTGTGGGAGAAAAGGTTACAACTTCGTTTGCAAATGGAATGAAATGATTCAATCCAGCCTCAGACTTCCCGTCGAGAAATTCAGAAAGTTGGCCATTAACTTGTGCAATCAAATATTCAGCTCCTTGATTGTTGCAATCAACGGAATTGCTATCTTCTATATATCTGCCGGCTAGTGGATAAAAAAGTGTTAGTGTTTCTGACAAAGAGCTTTCCAATCGGTCAAGTCTTTCGTTAATTTCAGAGACGGTGAAATTGAAATTAGAAGGGTAGTAGAAAATGAAGGAACCATAGGCTGTCGGAGCAAGCTGATCAATGCACGATAATTTCAAGTTTCTTAGATGATTTGGAGAAGACGGCTTTATCAGTTTCCGTGCTATAACTTGGACGTCCATTTTCCACTTGATACGAAATATTGCATATAGATTACTTCTACACTAAAATTTTTTCTCTTAAGTAAAATTAAAGTAGCCAAGAAGTTACTTTAGTTCTAATGTCAGTTAGGTTTAAATAAGAAGGGTTATTAAATGCAAGCACAAGAATGATTTTTGTTAAATATTCCAACATCAATAAAGAGAGTTTTCAACGAAGTTTCAGTTTTATGAAAACATTTATAGAAAGAAATAAAACGATCATCTGTTAGAGGTTAGAATAAATGTGAAAATGAATTAATAAACAGTTGTGTAGTAATTAATTTAATAAATATTAAGAATAAAACCTTTAGTTCAATGAGCCTTAACAAGTATAAAACAAAAGCTACAGAGATAACAATGAAGTAATGGATATAAATTAAACGACAGTGATTATAATTAAGAGTTGAAAAAACTAGATTATGAACTCAAAATTGTTTCAATTCGAAATAGTAATTTATTCTTAATTAAGTAATTTCAGCTATTGTTAGTTGACACTAAACCAATTTTTCTCTCAAACAGTCGTTGATGCTAAAGTTTCGATAACGTGTAACTATGTGTGTTAATACAGAAATGGAGGTTAATAAACACATTGTATTTTCTACGTAGGGACTGTAAATAACAACCATATGAATATTAAATGTATTAACAATAAAAAGAGTACAGAGTGTTTGTCTATTAAATCTTCCCAATGAAATTAAGAATAAATCACCCAAATAAAGAACATACAGACCAATGGAATAGAGAACAGAAAAAAAAAAAAGGAATACTAAAAGGTGAAAACTTTGTTGTGAACAACTATCTTTGTCATAGTAGGTCAACCTCGGTAACTTACAAGAACACCTACATCAAGAACAAGGTCAGAGTCGCCGGCATGAACACTCTGACAGTCAAGTCAAGTAAATCAATGGTGGAATTAAGAGAGAAAACGTGAATAAACAAATGGGCAAAGTTTTGGCTATGAGAGAGAGAAAATGATCTCTTTACCTACAATCGTTCTCACAATTTATAGGCACAAGGTGAAAGAAAATATTTTACCAATTTTGTCTGTGTCAAGCGATCATTGGGGGTATTGCTTCCATGCTTATTATTGAATTCAAACATTTCAGGACCAGAACAGCAAGGAGCAATATTATTGAATTCCAAGAATCAGAAAACTGTTAGAATTTAAACATCTGACAAATATATTTCCATCAAATATATGGAAAAGAAAAGCAAAAAGGAATAAGAGGTTAAAGTAAAAAATAATTACACTGAAAGAAGACAAGGGCAGAAAATGTCTGATTGCAAGATTACACCCTTATAATCACAATTAAAAAGCAATTATTATCACCAACTTCATTTTCCAGATTCACGTATATTGGACACACGCCTACTATCTGACAAAAACGGAAAATAAATATTTCTTATGAGATTTTCAACTATTTGGGTTGAAACAGCCATTACTCCTTTGGAATCACTATGTTAAAAATCAAGGATGTCTCGGATGTATCATTTATTTTTTAGAATTTAAACGAAACTGATTTGAGATTGCAAAATTAGAACTAGAGTCTGTAATCAAAATGGTACAGAGAACAACAAATTCAGTCTTTGCCAGTAGTACTGATTGCTTACACAGTCTAGCTTGTAATCATGAGAGGAGTTGATAGATAATACAAATCTAATAAAACCATGGAATAGTACAACTATACTTGGTATTTTTCACTACACTTTAAGAATCTAATTTGGCCTGGTTTATAGCATGTCTTGACGTTGCTTGTGTCTGGATATAAAAATGCACATCTTCTTTCAAAATCTTCAATCCTGAGTTTGAAAACGATACACAAATGCCAAGAGCATTACACTGATGGAGAATATTGTTCCTATCCGCAAAAAATTCTCAAGACAGATGACCTTCTATATTAAACTTCTAAAAAAAGAAAAAAATTGCCGAGGATATCAGGATGAACATTTAGTTTTTCGTCTAGAAGGAAAAATCAAGATAATCGCATTCTTTATCTTTTTCTACTAAAATAATTTGTTCTTTTGTGCCGAGTAATCTAAAAGACTGTAGAATAGATTGAGATGTATGCACACATAAAATCAAAAGAACCCTTACAAGAAGCAAAATTTCAAGAAGTCCAGTTGACTCACCTTAATCTCCTCTTCAGAAACAATGGACATATGATCCTCTCATTCCTTTCATACACAAATACTCGCAGAAAAACAAACCATTACAACAGGATAGTCCTTTCAAGCAGAATCATAGCTTGCTATTTAAACCATCATCAAAATAGCACATTTCATAAACACAGCTTGAATGATGAGTTAACCTTATGCAGATTCTTCCACTCATAAATTTAAATGACGCTTTTAGATAAATATAATTACAAGTTAACTTGTGATCAATTTTGGGAGAGGGCATTTTCAAAACAAAGACCGTACAAAATTTTCCCATATGTAAGAAGAGTAAACATGGCAATGGAACATATTATGCAGTGTAAAACAATAATACGGCAACTCTTCTGTACAATTGTCCTCTAAATATACATGCATAATGAATATGGTCATGCTAACTCTTGTATCAAATCAAATTCCAACTGCTGTGATCTTTTGGGTAAATGAACTCGTATCTTTATTAAAAACAACCATATTTTAAACTCTTTTTTTTTTGGCAAAAAAAATTGAGAACTGGCTGATCATGTCAGCTATTATTTATGCATGTATACATATCTCAGCTAATATTATTCATTATTAGTTTCTGATAGAAAACTATGCAATTGATAATCTAAAAAGGAGGCTACCGATGATGAGCAGCACTTAATCAGATCGAGAAAGATGAGAAATAACATATGCACAAGAAGTTTCAATAACTTCATAATACATCAGAAGGCAATTTCACTACTGTAAACATATACGCGTAGACTATTTAAATAACTGAAAAGATGAACAGAAAGATCATTTTCTTTTTCCTGCCCAATCACTTTTTTGACTGCCCAAAACATCAAAAAAATACAGTACCCAAGATTCGATGTATACAATCCATGGGATAATGATAGGATATTATAGCTTAAACATGCAACAAATCATAAATTTTACCAACAACGTAAGTATCTCAAGCTTAATTCAACGTATGTCAAATGTATATGTATAATACTAACTAAGGACAAGTTTTTTACCTTATTCATTTGAAAATTTGACGAAAAAAAGCTTTAAATCTATGAAACCTATCCAATTTACACCATCAAAGAGGAGAAAGAGGCTTGACCTAATTTTAGAGAGAGAGAAGCTTATTTTCTTTTCCATCCCATGAAAAATAAAGACACATCACTCTTTTTATATTTTTTTTATTTTGATTTAGATAATTAAAATATTAATTCAATAAATATCCTTATTTATTATTTAATTTTTATCCATAATTATAAACTTAACAATTAAGTAAATTAATAGATAAATGTGAATTAAGGGCGAAATGATAATTATTTATAATAATCATTTATTGTACTTTAGTTTCTATATTTGTATATAATTATATTTACTTAACCATTAAGCTAAAAAATAAAATATACCTTCAAGGGTTTGATAATAATTATTAAATAATTATCAATTATTAAGTTAACTTTTAAAAATTTGCATTTAAGTTCTTGGATAATTTTTATTATCAATATGTCATGTAATTATACTAAATTATATGAAAATAAAAAATTATGAAAATTCTTCAAATACTTTGAAGAACCATAAATATACATAACACACACACACACAAAAACACGAACACATATTTTCTTTGACTATTACATTATCTTGGACGGTGCTAGCCATCCATACATTGTAACAAAAGAGTTCATACTTGTGTTGCATGTGGAAAATGTAAATTGACCATGTGCATTTTGCCCATAATGTATTAAGAGAGTTGTAAAAAATCAATATCATTTACAATTGCTAAGAATTAGTTATTAATGATAAAGAAGCATGTGGTTAAACTTTCATTTACCACTTCCATTTTATGTTGTGAATAAAATTTTAAACCGTAATATCTATTATGCGCAAATGCATGTTGTTGATATTCAAATATATTACAACGTGTTTATATGCATTGTAAATTTTAACATATCAACACTTACAAATGTGTGTGGTTAATATTTCATCTGAGATTTTCTTTGAGCACATTTTATTTGTGCTTTGTTGATATTTCATTTTGTGAAATATACAATATCAAGTATAAAGCCATTACCTTGTCTCTTGAATGCACAATATCAAAAAAAAAAATGTTAACAAACTAAACCAAAATTTGTACTTAATTTGCAATTTAGATAATGAATTACAAGAACAAACTATTACATTCCCAACAAAAACAAACCCTAAAGTTTTTGGCTTTTAAGTCTTCTTTGTACACTAGCAGGGAAGAGTATGTTTGTGTGCTTGAACATGTGGTGTTGAGTTGTACTACAGACAAACCACAGAAAAAAGAGAACCAAAACAGGGAACAAGTTTTGATTTCGAACATTCTTGAGTTGCAACAACTCCACCGTAACTAAAAACCTTCCAAGCATACTAACAATTAGCACAAAATTTAATTTTTAGTGTAAAGTATATCTTTTAAATCTCAATACAACCATACTATCAACCAAAATCCTCAAACAATAATCATAAATTAATTTCAATCATGTGTTGAAATAAACCCAAATCACGAACAGACTAAAATAAGTCAATAAAAATTAAGCAAAACTCACAAAAAATGTTTGTTCATCACCACTTTAAGCTGGAATTTTAACCTCAAAAAACCTTAAACCAAGATTTCAAAAGTTTAAAAAATTCAAACTTTAATAAACTAAAACTCGATTATTAATCAAACTATCAATTAAATATTAAAGAGCAGTTAAATAAAATAATTAAACTAGCTTCTATTGAGCCCTTAAATGGATAAATCAACGATCCAAATCCATAATTGAGTGAAAAAATTAATGGGTATCAAAGCAAAAAAGACAAAAACAAAAGGGTCAAACCTAAGGACTTGAAAAAGAAGACTTACAAGAGTTAAAATTGAACAATAGCAATTGATATATAATTAAAATTTGTGGATTTATAATTGACATGGATCAGTAATGTGGACCATTGAGTGGTTCTGCTTTTTCTCTAATTTTTGTGTTTGTTTTGGTTGCGCAAGATTACTTGGCATTATTAAATTATGGAGTTTATCTACTACATACAAATGCAAGTTATAAATATTAAAGTAATAACTACTTGCAATAAATACATATTGTCAATAATTAAATATATTTACCAAAATATTAGGACATATTTACTATAAATAATTGCAAGTAATAAATATTGTATTTTTTACTACAAACAAATGTAAGTAGTAAATGTTAAAATAATAATTACTTGCAACAAGCATAGGTTGTCAATAATCAAATATCTTCACTAAAATATCAACTTATATTTACCACATACAAACTCAAGTGATAAATGCTATATTTTTTAGTACATACAAATGCAAGTGATGAATGTGAAAATACTAACCACTTGCATAAAAAACAAATTGTTAATAATTGAACACACACACACACACACACACACACACACACATACACACACACAACATGTTATTGCATGTTGAAAAAAATAAATTTTAATTACTTACATAAAATTTCAAGTAGTCAATAACAAAGCTTTTAACGACTTTTACGTTTTGATTGTTGTCAATATTAATTTTAACCAATCATATTTTTTAGAAGTGGTTGTAAGTGAGTGGTAAATAACATTTTTTCTTATAGTGATAGATAATATTTTCTCTCTCTTGGACATTTCTTAATTCATCGGATTATTAGTGTGATCATGTAGATTCATTGTGTATTAGTTGTTAATTAGTTCTAAATTCTTCAGATCCAAATACTTTGAAAGTTTAATGATTATGATTAATATATAGTAATTTACTATAGCCCCTAAACTATAATAAAAAAAAATACTTTATCGAATTCATTTAAATTATAAGTACTATGTAAGTAATATTTTTCTATTATCCAATTTTAATTAAGTAAAAGTTCATGGATGCCAAAACTTTAAACTAATATCAATATGAATCATCAATCTACATACCTTAAACTCATCATTATGAACTTTTTAATATGATGTTAATTTATTCTAGTTAAAAATTTACTTTTCATGTATTTATTAATGTTTGTTTAAGAAATTAAATTCGGATGGAATTAATAAATACTCAATTCTACATTTATATCGAGCTAATGCATCCAATCTTAACTATTATTCGTGTTTAGTGCAAACATCATATGACCAAATTAACTTTAACATACAAAATATGATTAGCCTTTCACTTATACATTGTATGAACCATATGCATTCACATTAGATTCAACTACAGTATCTTATGTTAAAGGATTATATCGCATATTAGTACAATTATATGACAAATCATTGACTACATACTTTATCATATAATTTATTGTTATTTGGCCACATTTAAAAAATAATTCTTTAACTATTCGTCCATACTAATATCCTAATAATGTGACTTTCATCATTGCTCATACTAATATCATCTCATAATATTTATCAGAGACATTCAGTATGCATACTATGTAATACTATTGCCTATTCAATATCACTTATACAGGAAACAATTTTAATGATATCATTGAACAATTAAATGAATTATCAAGACAAATCACAAATATATTTATTTAAATACATAATAAAATAAAAAATAGTATATATAAGTGAGTAAAGAACACTTTCTTTCATTAATTATAAACTATAAACATACGTAAAATAAAATATCCCTAAAATTGATAATATGAATAACTTCTAATGCATATCCTAATAGATAAATCATTGATCAATTGCAGGTCTAAAGAGAAGAGATAAATTATGAAAAGGTAGATAAATTCTAAGCCTATTTTCCTCTGAAAAGGAACCTCATGAATTCCTAACAATTGTTAATTTACAACCAAAAGCAATCTAGAAAGGATTCCAAGAAGTGAGCCTTCTCAGTTTTGTTAAGTCCTACAGAATTGCCATCTTTTAGAAATACGTTTTTGTTGTAAGCTTTTGTTGCAATAAACTAGGTGGTTCATTGTTCATTGAACATGATATTATTTTTATATATATTTTTTTGCATATGAAAGAATTTTAAGTTCACTTGTTATATTAGGCAATGTTGAATTTTAACCATAACTAAAAACTTTTTTGTCAAATTTTATAACTTAATGGAAAATAATTATTGAGGGAATAATATTTAAGAAAGATTTCTTCCTATTTAGGAATATGTATTCTCTTTTGTATTGAGAAACAAAATCACACAAAAAACAAATTTTTATTATTATAGACTCTTGAAAACATGAAAAAAAGAATAGTGTTGTGAGTTTTATTTCTTTTGTTTTTCTTAGTATTCAAGTTAATATTTTCATTAGTGATTTAAAAAGAAAAATAAGTTGATTCAAATTAAGACTCTGTAATTTCTAATTTCAAAAATTTAGACATTTATTCTCTTAAATGTTGTTGAGATATTGCCATATTGTTCTTCAAAAGAAAGATTTGTGATTGTTAAAGGAAACTCAATAACATCTAGCAAGAGAATTTTGTTAAGTTAAATCAAAGAGATTCCAACATTTAAGGTAAGAGAATCTTACTAAACAAGGTTACAAAAGGAAATTCAACATAGTAGTGATAATAATGAGAGGGAGTCTTTATTTTTTATAAATTCAATAGTGCTTGTAATCATTTCTTTTCTTAATAAATTATTTTGCTTCAGGAATGGCCTTGTGAATGTAGAATTGAAAATTCAAACTAGATGAAAATTGGCCGTGTTCTTTATTTAAATTGTATTGTGTTTTACTCATCTTAATTAATTGGTTAAAATTAATTAAAGTAGATAATATTTGTTGAAAACAAATCTTTTAAATGGTATTAAAGCAAGTTACTAATTTATTTGGGATTTTTGGTGTGTTTGATTTGTTTCAGTATAGGTATGGATTCTCAAAAAGAATGAGGATTGATATCTCGTCCACCATTGCTTGATGGCATAAATTCTTTGTATTGTAAGGCAAGAAAGAGAACATTTATTAAAGTAATAGATCGGAAGGCATGGTGTGCTATTATTCAAGGCTTGAATCGTCGCACCATAATTAATATTGATAATAATTCAAAATCGGAAGAAACTTGGACAAGTGCAAAAGATAGCCTATCAGATTTTAACTTAAAGGCTTTAAATGCAATTTTTAATGAAATAAACTTAAATCAATTTAAATTGATGTCAACTTATGAATCTATAAAAAAAAGCATGGGATATTGTTCAAGTTACCTATAAGGGAACTTTAATAGTAAAATGTTTTAAATTTTAAATGCTTACCTCTAAATTTGAAAATTTGAGAATATAAGATGATCAATTATTTGTTGGCCTTAATTTTAAATTAAATGATATTCCTAATGAATCTTATGCTTTAGGTAAAGAATAATAAAAAATCAAGCATGTAAGAAAAATTATCACGTTCATTTCGTAAAAAATTTCAATTAAAAGTTACAATAATTTAAAAAAGCAAAGATATTGATTCAATGAATCTTGATGAACTGATGAAATTTCTAAAAATGTTTGAAATAAATTTCAAATAACAAAAGAAAGAGAAAGTTTAGCATTTTAGGTTGAAACAAAGAACATCAAAAAAGAAGAAGTATATATTGAAGATTTAGACGACATTGCTTTCCTTATTAAAAACTTAACAAAATTCTAAGAAGAATTGGATAGAAAAAGAAACTAGCTTCTAGATTTTTTTTCAAAAAGTTAAGTCTTTTTATTTAATTGGTTAAAATGAATCTTTTAAGTTCCATTACTTGTCTTGTTATTCGTTGCTTTTTATCCATTAAGAAGAATATTTTATACTTTTAATTTAGATAAAATTTATTTGATTATTAGCTAAATTTTTAAGAATAAATGGATACACATTCTTATTTCTTATTTAATTTTTAGTTATTAAAGGAATAAAAACTTGAAAATGATTTGGTATTAAAAGAGAATTAGAAAGAAATCATTTCAACTTCCAAAAACTAAAAAGTATAAAAGGGTGGGCAATAGCTTCCGGGTCATGGCTCTAAAACTCAAAGCTACAGCCCTAAACAAGAGAAAAATGCACAAGCTAGTAAGTTCAAGGTCGTGGCCCTTGAAGCTAAGGCTATGGCTCCAAGCAAAGTAGGGTTTGGCGTCATAGATCTCGAAGAAAAGGTTGTGGCACCTGATGAGAAGATTTTAAGAATTATCTTTGTTTTTCATTATTTTAATAGGAAAAATTTAGGCCGTTCAAAAGGGAGGCACTTTGGGATGAAAGAAGATAAAATAAAGCAAAGGAAAACCATGAAAAAGATGGTTTTTAAGCCTTTAATCAACCATTCCTCTTAAGTTTTATTCTTTATTATAATATCTTCTTTTTTTTTTTAATATATGTCATATATTTATATGTAAATAATAAGTTATATTTTTGGAGATATATATGTTATATAAAAAATAATTGAATATTTTGGAAAGAAATTATAAGTTTAGGATCAAATATATAGAAAGAGTTAAATTAAAAACTAAATTAATATTTTCACACTAGTATAAATAGAAGAGTTAGTTTGTATTTAAGGCTTTGATGTATTGAGAGAAAGAAAGAAAGAAGGCAAGAGCAAGACACAAGAATAGAAAAAAAAACAAAAGAGAAATAGTAAAATTTTTCTTATTTTATATTATTTTTTTAAATTAATGATTTGCTATTTCTAACAATAATTTCTTTAAAATTTTAGAGAATATAATAATTGAATCTTATAATCAAATTGTAGTGTTAGGGTTAAATTTTATGATTAAGAAATTAAAAAAGAAATTTTGTTTGTGGAGAGATAGTTAAGAAAAGATAAAATTTCTGTAGAGATAATATTATGATAATAACTTAATTCATGAATTTTATAAAATTATGTATCTTTAATTTGTCAAAATTTTTTTAACTAAATAAACTAGACATCTTTATGATTTTTATGAATTTTGATTAAAAATTATTACATTTTTTATTTTTAATAATTTTTCAAATCTAACTTTACGATATAGAAAATTATTCATTTTTGTATAATAACTGATGATAAAATTATTTTAATTAAACAAAATACGTTGAAAAATTATAAAATTTCATATACCAATTTTTAATTATGTCTAGTTTATTATTAAAATTTGAAGATAAAATTCTATATCCTAATTTGTTATAAAATTTTGAATGATAATAGCTCATTCTCAATTTCTATTTAGCAGAATTTAATATTTTAAAAATAAAATTTATTTTTAATAGTTAGAGTATAAATTTAGACTCAAACATTTAAAATAACTTATGGTCTATATGTTTTTATTATTTTCACAAAATTTTATGATATTTAAGATTGTATTATATTTTTTAAAAATCAATGATTAGGGATTACTCAATATATGATATAATACTATTAAGATAAATGATCAAATTTAAATTATGAAAAGATATAGTTTTACGAGAAATTTAAGATTTAATGAAATTATATGTGCTTTATAAAAGCATATAGAGGCTTTATGAATGCTAAATTTTTTCTATTATAAGTTAAAGCATTTAAGTTAGTTTTAATTATTATCGTCAAGAGGTAAGCATACTCAACTTTTAAAAGAGAATTACAATAAACGTATGCATATATTTGAATATATTTTTAAAAATATTTTTTAATTATAAATTTTTATAAAAGTATTTTTTTTGATATTATTATATGTTTATATGGCTATTTATAATATATGTATTATTGTAATTTTGATAATTATATTATTGTGATTACTTTTTTATCAAGTATATTGGCATTTAAGTATGAATATATGCATTGTGTTTAAAGTAATGAGGAAGTGATTTTGTAAGAAAAGCAGTCATAAATATATGCATTGTGTTTAAAGTAATGAGGAAGTAATTTTGTAAGAAAAGTACTCATAAAAGTTAAATTTTGTGTACTAAGATATCGAATTTTATTACTTTTATAGTAGGCAATTATAAATTATATAGGGACATTATTGCTTAATATAGCTATTCCTTTGAGTTTGGTATTATTATTATTGTTCATTATTCCGTATGATATAAGAGAGACTTTTAAGATACTCCTAGGTATAGTGACTTTCACATTCGTGTGAAAAAATATTTGTACATGTGAGACAACTCACCAATGATCAGGGTGAGGGTGTGGCTCTTACTTTCGAGTATGAGCATTTATTGTTATTATTAAAAATTATATGTTTTACTTGCGCTTACTCCATATATGATATGTTATCGATGGGTGACATTAGTTGATTCAGTGATAAGTGATATGTGAAGTCTTACTAAAAAGTAAGTAAAGGGAGATATTTTTAGAAAATTTGAAAGAAACTTATATAGTATTTTTGAAACGAAAATGATTTCATCTCGTGCTATATCATGTGCATACACTGCGTATAAATATATTGTATATAAGTATGTATGTATTTTATATATATAAAAAATTAGTATACTTACTGAGCTTAAAACTTATTATAGTTTATTGTGATTCTAAATGATTGAAAGATTTATACTTACAGGATAGATTTGACTGAGCTACTACTATCACTTGGTTCCTTAGGTATTTAAAAATTTTAAAAATTTTCTTTTGTCTATCATTTTAATTTTAGAATTTATTTTAAAAACTTATGGTTATTCATAATTAGAGTTATTTGATTAATTAATTTATTTTTGAGTTTTTGTTTGAGTTATAAGAAATTTTTTATAATTATATGGGTTTGGTGAATATTTTAATATTATTTGACATTTTGAAATTGAAAATGTTAAATGTCACATCCCACATCGCTAGTGGGTGAGTTTGAGTTACATTATATATAACGTGGGTTCTCCTAACTAAGTAGATGCGTTTTAGATTATAAAACTTAAGCACAAATCCGTGATAAGCTATTTGCCCAAAGCGAAAAATATCTACTCAGTAGTTATTGAACTTAGACTGTTATATATGGTATTAAAGCTAGGTTTCAATCTTAGGACTTATGGGCCCACCATGCTTTCATTGCATCACTTTGATAATTTATTAATTATTAATGTCACATCCCACATTGTTAGCGGGTGAGTCTAGGCTATATAATATATAGCCTAGGTTCTCCTAACTAAGTAAATGTGTTTTTAGTTCTAAAACCTAAGAACAAATCCATGATAAATTATGTGCTCAAAATGGATAATATTTACTCAATAATTGTTGAACCAGAGCTGTTATATATAGTATCAAAGCCAACCTATAACCCGATGTATAGATATTTTGATCTGTGATATATCTTCTGATATATAAATGTTCTGTCTAGCCCTTTCATGAGGATGCGAAGTCTAAAGGGAGAGAGAAAATGTCATATCTCACATCGTTAGTGGGTAAGTTTGAGTTAGATGACATATAGTTTAGGTTTTCTTAACTAAGTAGACACGTTTTGGGTTGTAAAACTCAAAAACAAATCCATGACGGGCTGTGGGCCTGAAGCCAACAATATTTACTTAGTGGTTGTTGAACATGGGCTGTTATGTATGGTATCAGAGCTAGGTTATGATCTAATGTATAGATATTCTAATCTGTAATATGTCTTTTAATATATAAATGTTTTGTCTGGCTACCTCACGAGGATGCGAGGTCTAAAGAAGAGGAGAATGTTATATCCCACATTACTAGTGGGTGAGTCTGGGCTATATAATATATATCATTAGTTCTCTTAACTAAATAGTCTTATTCTAGGTTGCAAAGTCTAAGAACAAATTTGTGACAGGCTATGTGCATAAAACAGACAATATCTACTCAGAAATTGTTCAACCTGAGTTGTTATGTTTACTCTTAGATTCCTTTATTTGGAGATGTTGAACTTGGTTCGTTTGATTGTATTTTTCTATATTACAAACTAATTTCATTATTATGGGGTTACAATGTACTAAACTATGAAAGATTGATATTTATTTATTTGAATTGATAGAGACGTTGTAATATGGTTAAGTATTTATCTTGTTTTTCTTACTTCTATTTGAATTGCCCATTGAATAGATGAGTTGATTATATATTAATAACATAGAAAATATGTTTTATGTTTTAGATTATGTGATGAATACTATTAAGGTTATGTAATATAGTGATATACTTGTATATTTGATGTAATTATATAAAATTTACAAAGTTTATGAATCTCTAACCATTCCAATTTCTATAAAAATATAATGAGTTAAGGATTTAGATATATCTTTATTTTCACCTTTAAAGGGGCTAATTAAAATATGTAAGATTTTTAATTGTCAACCATGAGCATTGTTTTAGTTAATAGGAATAATAAACAAAACTGAGATTAGTTTAGATGAACTAGAATGCCCTAAAAAACTCTTTATTTGATCACATTTTTAGTCATTATTTTGTTTTTCATTTTAATTGTCAATTAGTAAGTAAATAAATTCAGTATTTTATCCATTTAGGTAATCTTAAAATAAAAAAAATTGGTGCTTAAAGTTTAAATAAATAACTTTTGTGGGAATAACATTTGACTCATCATTAAATTACTTATTTGTAATAATGTATACTTATGTTGTGTAATTTTTTCAACATATATGATGACTAATTTAATAACATTTAATTTTCTAAGGAACATAACAATTTTATACCATTCAAAGAAGCTTTGCATGTACAAGCAAATGCCATTGATAATTTTAAAATATTTTCTAAAGAATGTAGCAATCTTATACCATTCAAAGAAATTTTATATGATCAAGCTAATGTCATTAAGAATTTTAAAATATTTTCTTCTATCTTCCATTCAAAAACTTGCAATACTAAATAGAGAATTCATCCCAATTTCAATTAAGAAATGATAACAATGCATACACTATGTTCTCTCGAGGTACATTTAATTTTTCTTATCATTCATTACCACATTCAAAGAATCTTAAGAAGATATTGAAAACATTCATGTAAGACAAATAACATTAATTACCAGACTTCACGAACCATTAATGTGATTTAGAACACATTATCAACATAAACTAAATCTTTTTCCTAATAAAAAAAAGGAAAGTCTTTAACTCAATCTCAACCTAATCTTTATCCTTATAGTATACATCATGTTTGTAGTTCAAGTGAAAATCAACTTAAAAATGCTGACTTGTTAGAAATTTTAGATTGGCTCATTCGTGAACAAAACTATGTGTTCAAGTTATTTTTAGAGTTGTATGAAAATAAATGATGAATGCATTAAGTAAAGTCATTAGAAGAGTTATTAGAGGCTTAGTGCTTGATCAATGCTTGATTAGTGCTTGAGTAGCTTTGAAGAATTAAAGTTAGAAAGCTGGCACTTAGTCTGTACTCAACTGGCACTCGAGTAGCCTTCACTACTCGCCTAGAGCTAGATAAGTGTTTGACAGGTGCTCAATCATTCACTAAATGGAAGCTTAGATCTCAATCTTTACTTGACCACCACTCAAGTTGTTAACTTACTTGAAAAAATCGCTTGACCTCTGTTCAACCATTACTCGAGCAACTTTGTAAGATATATAATATGTTAAATTATGGGTTTAAAGTTTTAGACAGCTTTTTGTATATTCTTGTAACTCTTTTGAGACTAATCTATCTTTTAAGTATTTTTCTAGCCCTCCTAATTGTGATTTGTGATTTATGATTATTTGCCTTAGGAGCTATAATCACTAAAATTTTCTCTCTTTAAAACTCAATTGAAGCCTTTAGAGTTTTGCAAGGTATTGGTAACTGAAATTTTAACCTTTGAATGTGGTGTTCATGATTTCATAGAAATAAAAGCTAGTTAGAGTTTTGATTAGTAAAATTACAAGAGCTCTTGAGGGTTAAATTACCGATTATAATTTTTCATTTTTAGTAAATTTTTAACTGTTAATAGGCCAGACATTGCATTTAGTACAGGTGTGTGTACTAAATTTCAGGAAAGTCTAAAAGAGTCTCATTTGAATATTGTCAAATGTATTATGCGTTATATAAATGGGATCGTTGACTTTGGTATGATGTACATTAGAGATTCCTCTATTAATGTTGTGGGATTTTTTGATATAAATTGGGTTGGTAGTGTTGATGATAAAAAAAACACTTCTGGTGGTTGTTTTTTTTTGTTAATTCTAACCTTATTTCATGGATGAGCAAAAAACTAAATTCTTTCTCATTGTTTATAATAGAAGCTGAATACATTGTTGTTGGTAGTTATTGCACCCAATTGATTTGGATGAAATAAATATTGAATGATTGTGGTATCTTACAAGTTATAATAGTCATTTATTGTGATAATACTAGTGCAATAAATATTTTCAAGAATCCTGTCCAATATTTAAAAGCTAAGCACATAGATATTAGGTATTATTTTATTAGAGAACATATTAAGACTAAAGTGATAGCTTTAAAACTATGCGAATTAAAAATCAATTAGCAAGCTTATTTACCAAATTGTTAAGCACACTTAAGTTTGAGTTATTTAGGAATGCAATTGGTGTGTGTGTTCTCATGTAATTATCTAAGATTTTTATATCCCTTATTTATATTTTTGTGTGCCTGTGTGTTTACATTCACAAAATTTTAGTATTCATTCATGCATGTATGTTTGTATTCATTTATCTATTTGTTTTAGATTTTATGAATGTTCATGATGTTCTTACTAATCATATAGGCTAAGTACTTATCAGTAATAGACCTATTTTATTTGTATTTTTAATAAAATTTGCTGAAATTAGTTTCTATATTTATTGCATATGTATGTGATGAAAGCTATGTGAAACAAGAGACTATAAAAAGGCTGAAAAAGGAATAATAATGTTTGATCGGGTATGTAATGTCTATAGAGCAATCATGCAACAATTCGTTAACATTGACTAGTGAATTAATCTTTGACTAATATACCTTCTAAAATGTGTAATTATGTATAAAGTGTTTCCTTGTTTATTTTATAAAACAATAAACAAAAAAAAAGAGAAATTCCAATGAACTTATTTGAAAAAAAAAACCATTAATGATTGAAGGGGAGTTACTTAGATGTACAAAACAGTAAATGAATGCACAAACACTCTATAATCTATTTAGGTCCTAGTGATATTGGACTTTACTTTCATTAGTTATATCTAATGCATTCTTTGTAGCTTTATTTACTTTATATTTTAAAATTTCAGACTACATATTTTTTCATTATTGTTGATAAAGTTTGCTTGTGATTTATGGGCACTTATTGCTTGTACATACATGAATGCTAAGACATTACTGAATGTGAGTACATTGAGTGCATAAAATAATACATGGGCTATATATTGTGAAAACATAGCCAATGATTAATTTATACAATGTGGTTTCTATTTATTTTTTTTCTATTTTTATTTGTTTCATTTGTTTTTTTTTAAGAAAAATGTGCTAGTTAGTATATTAGCATTTGACAAGTACTTAGCTATTGCTCGAGCGACCTTAAGTATCTTCAAGCACTTGGTTGAAGGCGAGCGCTTGAGCTATCTGATGAGTTCTTGAAAAACTATAATTTCATTCTCTTTTTCATACGGCTACCATTTCTTTTTCTCACCCTTATTGCTTCTCTCGATTTTTTTTCTCACAAATCAGCCTAATCATTTCTTTTTTTGTTGATTAAGATCAATCCTTTTGCATTTTATATAGATTTTATATATGTTTATTGTTTAAATGCATATTTCTTTAG
This sequence comes from Swietenia macrophylla, assembly GCA_032401905.1. NCBI lineage: Eukaryota > Viridiplantae > Streptophyta > Magnoliopsida > Sapindales > Meliaceae > Swietenia > Swietenia macrophylla. The sequence continues at coordinate 4,194,275 of CP135563.1, read as the reverse complement.
TTCTTAGTTTTTCCAATTTGATTTCTACATGTTAAGGCATAGATTTTACATGTTCGTGACTATTTGTTGCTAGATATCACTTTAGGATTGGATGAAAGATAGTTTAAATCTCTTAGATGCCTGTTTCTCCTTGGGTATTTTTTTCTGGTATTTATAATGCTCAACGAGCACTCAATATCTTGCTTGAGCAGTATACCTCTAGCGTTCGACAAGCACTCAACATATCACTTGAGCAGTGCAGGGTTATTTTCATGACTTTGGAATTTAAGTGATTTTTTCCAAGAAAGTGCATTTATACGCTAGTTTTGGAATACATAAGTGAAGTATCTTTTTACATAATATTATCTTTTGTGATATTTTTGCAAGATTTTTATAAATAAGTTATTTTTGCAACATATTTCATTTTAATTTGTGTCAATTTTACATTCATCTAACTTTAGATATCTTTAAAAAAACCTAGGCAAATATTTAGTTGGCACATAGTTTTAAACTGTATTTTCTAGTCTATTCTACTTTTGTTATCTGATGTATTATGAACTTTTCTTGTAGATGCCTAAGAAATCAGTTCCTTAATGTAAACATTCTCGTCAATCCTTAACATCTCTAGGTTTTTTGATGCATGTGCTGTGAACCTTTATCGTACAAGTTTCTCCTCTATCACCATCCTACTTGAGTGACAAATAAATCCTTTCTCCTAGGCTCAATGTTAGGAGATTCATTTAATTATCCAAAGAGATTATTTGAGAGTTTACTTCAATATTCATGATATAGAGTTAGATATGACCGCATTTTCATCTATCTTCGCGATGCTTATTCTCATATTACTCTTGATGTCATACTACTTAACTCGACATTTTTAAGGTGTTTTATCCTCAATATCCTTTTTTGGGTACGAGTTAGCCAGCTTTAGTCAATATGGCTACAACTTTATTTGGTTGACCATATCATTATGATGATTAGAATTTGAGTACTGTTAGGTTCCTGTTGGACATAGTAATCTTAAGTAGGATTATGTATACCAACCTATATCCTACTAGACATTAGTTATGTCTACCTTTGGCTCGTGTTAGATTTTTGTATGCCCTTTTTGAAGGTTTATCTATTGATCTACTCTGTCATATATGTCATATTATTATTTAGACTTTTAATGGGTCTAATAGGTTGTTAATATGCCTATTTTTATATATTATTACTCGTATTTGTAAGGTTTTAAGATTTCCTTCTTTTTCTTCTCCTTTTGACCTTATAATCCTAGCATAACCAATTTCTACTCGTACTCTGTCATTGAATCGAGCTTATAGTCCTGTAACTCCTTATACTTTCTTCTATTTTAGACTTTTTTTTTTCCTACTCCTTCATTATTTATTTCACTATCATCAGCTCTTTCTACTTCATCCTCCCCTGTATCATCTTTTTCCTTTATAGTTACGTCTTTATTTGCTGATATTAGACCTCTTAGTGTATCTTTATTGACATTGATGACTAAGCTGCATCATGTCTCGACTATTCAATAGTAGATTATTGCTCATCAAATATCATTAAAGGTTCCCATTAAGTCTATTCAAAGCCAAATTAGTGAGATGCATACCATTCTCACTGAGATGTGCCAACAAGATAAGGGAGTGCTTGATGTTGAGGCCATGGATAAGGATGATGATGCTGAGTTCATTATTCCTGAGTCTTAAGACCAACTCTTTATTCCTGGGCATCTTGATTCTCCTCCCTTGACTATGTTTATTGTTCTAGATACTACACTATTTATTACTGCCCATACTCTTAAAAAAACGTCTACTACTGCTCCCTTTCTTAAAGAGACTACTTTTTGAAAGATTAAAAAATTTCTTACACCATCATTCGGGATAGGTAGTTTTTAATTTTGATACTTAGGACTCTTTTATCTTTCCTTGACAAAAAAAAAAAAAGAAAAAGAATGGTTCAGGTAGTTTTTGGTGTGTAGTTTAAGCATGTTTGACATTGATATTGTTACTATGATTTATTCAGTATCTTGGCGTTATTATATATTTCCTTTATGCATTTTTCACTTAGTTTGAAAAATTATAAAAGCATTTATCACACTTATTTTGTTCCTTTAGAAAAATTATGTCTAGAATGTCTATGTATTATATTATAAACAAAGTTTTGTTTTGGTGATTATCAAATATTTTGTATTATTTTGGGTACTTTAATTTTACCACGAAATGGCCAAAAAAGAAGTTTGTTAGAAATTTTAAGTTAGCTTATTTGTGAATAAAATCGTGCGTTCAAGTTGTTTCTAAAGTTATATGAAGATAAATGATTAATACATTAAAGTACAGTCATTGGAAAAGTTATCAAATCCTTAGTGCTTAACCAACCTTAATTAGTGCTTGAACAACTCTGAAGAATTGAAGTCAGAAAGCTGGCACTTGATCTGTACTTAACTATTGCTTGAGTAGCCTTCACTACTCACCTAATGCTAGATAGGTGTTTGATAGGTGCTCGAGTCTCTATTGGATGGAACTTGATGCTCGACCTTCGCTTGACCACTGCTTGAGCAACTAACTTACTTGGGAATACCACTTATTTTTTATTCGACCACTGCTCGAGCAGTTTTGCAGGATATCTAATATGTTGAATTGTAGGCTTAGGGTTTTGGATAGCTTTTTATGTATTTTTGCAACTCTTTTAAGATATTTTTATCCTCTAAGTATTTTTTTAGCCTTTTTAACATAATTAATTTTCTATAATCACAAATTTTATTCTTATCAATTGTGATTTATGGTTATTTGCCTTGGGAGCTATAATCACCAAAATTTTCTCTCTCTAAAACTCAATCGAAGCCTTTAATGTTCTATAAGGTGTTAGTGGCTGGAGTTTTAGCTTCTAAATATGGTGTTTGCGAATTCATAGAAGTAAGAGACAATCAAAATTTTGATTATTAGAATTACAAGAGTTCTTAAGAGTTAAATCACTGGTTGTAAATATTCCTTTTCTAGTGAATTTTTAGATAATTTTTAGATATCTTAAAAGGTTTTTATCCTGGTTGGAAGTTTTTATCCTTGTGTTTCAATTTTATTTATTGTTTTGTCGATTGTTTTGATGGAGCTTATGAATGGGATTTGTTTATTGTAGGATTAGGGAGTTGGCTTAGAGATTTATTTATTTTTGACCCGTCTAAAATATAGTAAATTTTAATGTGTTTTAATTTACTAGTTTTTTTTTTTTATAATTTTTATGTAAAACACCTTTTATCTCCCCTTAGGTGTTTTTGGGACTAAACCTAGGTAAAAGATTTCATGATTTCATGACAACTCTTTAAAGTAAAAAAATAGTTCATAAAACCATTCTTTCCAAGGGCCAAGTTTTTAGTGAATCTCCAAAGCCAACAACTAAAGATGGTAAAGATGATGAAATTAGAACTTTTAATGTTGATAAATGCCCAATTCTTGCTCCTTTTTTTTCTTTCTTCAAAAGTTGCAATCGATTAAAAACTTGTATAAAAATTCTTAAGTCTTTGAAGTTTTAAAACAAGCAAAATAATACCATTCTTTTGTTGAATACAATAAAACAAATTCTATGTTATGACAAAATTTTGAAAGATTTATTATTGTTAAGAGAAATTATAATACTCAAAAGAAAATATTTTTTGTGGAAAATGTAAGCTTAATCATTCAACAAAATACTCCTTTTAAGTATAAAAATTTTGGTTGTCCAAATATTCATTTATAATTAGAAATACAAGTGCATTGTAATTGATTTTGGTGCAAGTGTTAACTCTTTACTTTTTTTTTTTTTAACAAACAGTTCAATTTAAGAAATACTAAAATTGATAATAATAACACTTTAACTTATTGATCATTTAGCAAAATTACAAGAAGATTTGTAGAGGATGTTCTAGTTTAAATTGACTAATTTTACTACCTTATTAGTTTTATTATTTTGGACACACATTTTTATAAATACAAATGCTTAAAGTCCTATTAGTTTAAAATGTTTATTTTTTGCTACTTCAAATGCTTTAATCAATCATAAAAAAAATGGCCTTTTAAAACTTTCTTTGGAAATATGAGATTGGTAATAACATTTGTAAGCATCCTAGGGAGAAAATAACGTACATGAAATAGATTTTGTTGAAGAAATTGTTATGATCACTTTAATGTTTCTTGTTTTTTTGATCCATTATAATCTTGTTTCACTTACTATAATAATTTTAGATTATTGTGAGATTTTTAATATTAGTTCCTTGTCAAAACACACAAAGTGCTTTGTAGGGAACAAAAATTTGAAGAAATGCCATAACAATCCAATGTATCGATACGTTTAAATGTTCAACAGCAAAACTTGATTTAAAGCCATTACCATTGAATCTAAACTTCTTTTTGATGCAAATGACATATTTCTGATGATAATTTCATCAAGTTATTTTCAATAATAATTTCTTCCAAAGTTGATGCTCTTTATGAAAGTAAGCTGCTATAAACCTGAAAATTGCCCAAAAATGCATTAGGATGATAACTGATATAAAGAGATTTAGTCCTTTGATTTGTACACACCAAATTTTCTTAAAGAAAAAATGTTAAATTCTCTAGGGAAATGTGATGAAGACTTAATCTTAATACATGTTTAGTATAATTAATGCATTGAATCTATAGAGTTAATGAATTTTTTATTATTTTAATTTATATAAGAATATAGTGAATTAATAGATTGAAGATAACTAGAATAGAATAAATTGATAGTTTGATTGTAAATAATCAATTATCACAAAAACAATATTCATTTCTTACTTTATTACTTATTTGTAATAGTGTATACTTGTATTTGCATAGATTTTGTTGATAAGGTCACTCAAAAGAGGTGTTAAGAGCTTAACATTTGATAATAGAAGGATAATAAAACCCGAGCATAACCCTTGACAATATAGGGATAATAAAATTCTTGTTAGCCAACATTAGAGTGACATTTGGATTATGGTAATGGACAAGGCAAAATAAGCCATACATATAGCTCAGTAAATATAAGAGAGCAGACCTTAAAAGGGTCAAATAATATAATATTATCTGAAAGTCAAACAGATAAATTAAGATATTATATGGTACTTAAGAGTAATAAAACTTAAATAAAAGTCTCATATACGGGCATATTTTTGCAGGAAGAAGGTCGGTTGTTGTCAGTCCTTACTCTAACACCTTTTCACTTTCTTTTCCATTGAGACTTTATAATTGAGTTTTTATTAATAATTATTTTATTTAGATGATGCCAGCCGCTGTAGGATATGGCCGATGCATCATAGACATTATCTTACATCACAAATACATAAAAAGTTTGTTGCCTTGTTATCGAGCTGATTGCTTTGTTGAAGTTCAGTATAGCTCTGTGAATATATTGATCAAATCCTCAGACGATCCAAACAAGACTTATAATCGAGCTTGTTGCTTTGTTGAAGTTCCAAAAACTCCTTGTATTTCATCCCTATGTAGGCTGGAGCTTCCTTTTCATTGTCAATTAAGTCTTTTGCTGGATTAACCACTGTGTCAAGTGAAGGTCCATGAGCAATGGCTAAAGATAACCTTGTGGTCTTGTTTTTCACAACAGCTCTATGCACAACACTTTTGTACTTCCCATTACTTAGAATCTGCAGGCATTAACCAATAACACTTTTGATCAGTTTCACATGGAATCTTTATTTGATCTAATGTTAAATTTATCACAAAATTTAACTTTTACATAGTCTCAAATTTTCAATGTATCCTCTCATGTACAAAGCTAGACTTATTTAATAGGCTGGTCAACGTATTAACGTGAATGCAAAAATATCCATTTATTCAACAGGTTAGCCACATGGTGCAAACACAAGTACACTTGGATCTATGTACTGAATTCATGTTATCACGACATGCTGGTTTAATATATAATAGTTTAACAATATTTAAGATATAAATTTTATTAATACAAACCATATTGTATTGTATTCACGTGTAGCATACGATTTATGTATTTTTTACTTGAAAATATAGGATATGTGATAATAACAATGCAATGCTATCACATTTAATTAGTATAATGGAATTCATATAAGTGACGACGCTCATATAAATTTAGCCTTGTCAATGGATGTATTAAAATATTTATACCATATATTAAACTTACCACTCCACCAAAATATACTCAACAAGAACAATGGTAGAATTGGCATTAAGAATCGAAGTTGGTATGGTACCTCAACGTGATCACCAGTGTTAACAAGAAATGAGTTGGAAAGAGCATCGACAGTGACCCACTTTCCATTGTGTTGCAACTGAAGACCACCAGCTTCATTTTGAGTAAGAAGAGTCAATAATCCATGATCTGAATGAGGGGGAATTCCCATTACAAGGTCAGGCTGTGGACATGGTGGATACAGATTTGCAATCAGAACTTGTAGACCAGAATCAAGGTTCATTGCCTTGTCGATGTAGCAGGATTCCAACCCCAAACTCTCTGATATTCCCTTAAGTAATTCCTTTGCTACTTGTCGTGTTCTCTTGCAATACTCTTGTGAAATGTCACTGCAAGGAACCATAAACTTTAGTTAAAACAAGGCCTAGCTTACACCTTCTTGCTTGGTTTATGTAAATTTAATCAAAATTTTCCCTTCTACTCAGTGCATAACATAACCAAGTGAAATAATGTAACAAACGCATTGACTCTTTACCTATACCTTGCACTCATAGTTCACAACTTTGCTATCAATCATGATGGGTTGCCACTTTTTTAAGACAATCTTTGCTCCAGTTTCTGAGTCAAGAAATTTTAAAATTTATTGCCAGATGTATTGATTTGCCTATGTGATGATAGTGTCACTGTGTGTAAGACCGCGATATTATAGTAGTTGTTTGATGCTTGAAATTCTTAAGTTCGGCAACTAGATGATGTTGCACTGCCTATTTACATAATTTTTCTTTAAAAATTTTATGGAATAATTTTGTTGTTCAGAGCTAATTTATTGGAAAGAGTTGAACAATTATTTGTCATTTTCTTGTGAATTATTAGCCAAAATAAATTTTAGAGAATTTATATTGTATGTTACAAATGTTCTGCACATGATTTTTTCTAATCCCTAAAAGAGAGTGGGCCAAATTCTATCAATTTGGAATCAGAATTGACTCGTGACATAGAATTGGACAAGTGGGACATCGAGGTCTAAAAGAAGATAAGATTTTGGAAATTTGTTAGATTAGCATGAGCAACCAATTTGCATATCCTAGTGATAAGAGTATGGTTGAGCATCTAAAAATTTGGACGCGTGCAATTTGAGTTGTAAAATATAAAAATAAAAATATAATAATAAAGTTGTTTGTCATTTTGATTTTTCTTATACTTCGTTAAACAGATAAATGGTAATAATAAAGGGCAATGAAATTATATTCTGCTTAAAATAACATTGATGTATACCTGAATCCGGGGGGATTATTGGGTGAATGGAAATCAGGATGCACGAAGACTTTGAGAAAATCCCTCCACAAGAAAACCTTCTCGACAGAAGCATTAAAGCTTGTACCACATCTTATTGGATCTAACACATTTTTCCCTGCGAACACTTTCTTCTCCTCCTCCGTTAGGTTAAAAAATCTCTTGCATGCATTCATCATACTCTCCATTAAACTCTCTTCCACACCATGATTTATCACCTAATTAATAATCAAAACCATCAGTAAGTAAACTAAGAAGTATAAAAAGTAATCATTGGGTACAAATATGTGCTACACACACACGCACACACACATACCATGAAGAAGCCCCAATCCCTGCAGGCTTCACCGAGATCCTGAATGGCTTTGGACCGTTGATCAGGATTGGAAGAGTTGAGTTGAAAGAAATCTATGACTGGGATTGAATCTCCTGCTTCAGGCTTTGAAACTGCTTGATCTTGTGGATTTTGGGTGAAGGTGTAAGTGGAGGGAATGGAAGTGAGGTCAGCAGATTCAACCAGTGCTTTGACGCTTGCCATATTTGCAGTAGATTCTTGCGAGACAATCGGAGAAGAAGCTGTTGCAGACATCGATTGATAGAGAGGAGAAGAAATAAATCAGTGATTGGATTTTGGATAAAGGGTAAGAAGGAGGAATGTGATTTAATTTATAGAGAGGTACCTGGAACCTTCTGGTAAGTCGATTTGGTACAACTGAAATTCGGTTTCGCTTTGTGTGTTTAACTGTTAAAATATTTAGTAAACAGTAATTTTAACTTGAACGTATTTTCATTAAAGATATATATATTTAAATTTATTTATAAATATTTCTTTAATTCGTATTAAACAATATATAAAGAAATACGGAAAAATAAAAATTAATATTAGAAAGGTTGCTGTTTTACAAGTGCAGAAATTAGTCGGGAAGTGTTACCAAAAAAAACCGTCATATAGTAGGAAATGCGATTATATTTCAGTTGGCAATTGCATGAAAAATCCCGTGCACGGGCCTTCATCTTGTTTTTGTAAGCTGTCGACTTCTGCTATCTATTAGCGTGGCAATAGTGAACATCATCTCAAATTCTTAGAGTAGGTTTCTCTTTCTTTATATTTAGGAATTTTAGAAGTTTTAAATAATATTTTTGCAACCTATATATTAGAGTTAGAAATGCATGTTTGTAATATTTATATAAGCAGTGACAAGTAATTTACGTAGAAATATGTGAAAAATGGAGTATTTGTAGGTTTAGACTTGCTTTAGTTAGCGTTGGATTCTTTGTTAAAGGCTAATTCATTTTTGGTTAAATAACTTCAATATTATATCATTAAAGTTAAAGTTTTATACATTGTATTTATTTTATTTGTGAATCAACAATAAAGATTGTGTTAAAGTATGTTTGGTTGGAGGAATTGAGGGAGAAAAGAAAATGAATGTTTTTAAAAAAATTAAGGATACGTTTATTCTTAGTAATTTATGGGGAAAAAAAGAAAAGGAAATGAGGAAAAAATAGGCCGCCAAGAGGAGTCCTAAAAAATCCTCTTTTCAACGTTTGAAAGAATGGTCCCAGTGAAAAATTGAATTCTAAAAGTTAAAAATAAATCAATTTATAATTTTATTCTTATTATTAAATAATTATTTTAATTTTACTCTCCTATAATTTAAAGTTTTAAAACCTTAATTTTGTTTTCCTCAATTTCTCTTCAACAAACACCTCTTTTCCCTACCTCTCTCTACAATAACCACCGATGCTTTCCTCTTTCTCATAGAAAAATACCATTTCTTTATTTATTCTTGCATAAGAACAAAATTATTTCCATCAAATCTTGTTTTTGTAAGCAAATTAATACATAAACATGTAACGAAATTATATAAAAAGATGGTTTGCTTTTCAAAATCTATATGGTAAACTTTAATGTTATTATATATATATGTTTCAATATCATAAATATATATATACTTCTAATTAAATTATTTTTTTCAAATCATGAATACAGATCAAATTCTTTGACATTTCTATAGTATCTGCACGATTGAAAATTTAATTAGAATACTCACTCTTATGATTTAAGTACGTGATATTTTGTACATCCTTCTCTTCTCAAAAACAAAGATGTAAAATAGACCATTAGCACACCTCTTTCAGAAAAACGTAAATATCACATATATATTACTATTTTAGATCTTTAATTTAAACTTAAACTATTTAACTAGACTTTCTTATAAAACTCAATTTATTTAATAAAACAGGTATTAATAAATTTATTCCTATCTTTACATAATGAGTTTTGTCAAAATTAATACTCAAATCGCTCAAAAAATCCTAAACCCATTTATAATTATATATATATATATATTATTTTTGATTTTAATTTGCAATTCAATAGGTTTTCACAATATTGACAATAACGCTAAAATTTAATTTTAGTGTTACAAGTAATAAGTAGTGTTTAACAACACATCAGAATTACCTAAGTGATGAAAATATCAGTAGTTTGGTATTACCTTATCCGTGATCAATATTACTGTATAATTTAATCTTTATGTCCTAAATATCATAATTGAATAAGAGATATAAAATATATCGTCCTCGTATAATTTTAATTATATTTCTCTAATATTTTAAATAAATTTATTCTATTAAATGAAATCAATATCATATATTAACTTATTTGAGTATGGCTATGCATTTTTTAAAATCTCACTCAATTAAAAAACTCAAGATATCACTCCTATTATATAGAAGGGATAAATTCTATCTTGATTACACACATCCTTTTACACGAGTTATGACATATTTGATTATTTTCTTTATAACCTATCTTGTTACAGATAATGTTTAAAGATATCAAAATATATCATTCTCTATATTGAAAATTGTAATAATCTCAAGTTCAAATATCACATGTACCATTGTTACTATGAGAATCACTTATGACACATATATAATGATCTAGTAGCATTCTCATAATGGGTTGACCTAGTATATTAGTTCACTAACTTGTATTCATGTGTTAACCTGATATCTGATATCATAACACACATAAATTTTCATATATTATTGTTACCCTATTCATAATAATGTTTAACTATAGATATTTAAAAATAATATCCAACTAAATAAATTTATTATTCTAAGGGTATTATTATATTTATTAAATATACGGATAAGTAATAATAAAATAATCAAATGATATATATATATATATATATATATAAAACTGCCATGATATAAATATACCAAATATCTAAAATACTATTAGATATAGAGCATATACTAACAATTTTGTGTCAGTTGATTTCATTGACAAAGGTAAATATTTACATAATATTTTGTATTCTTTCAATTTGTTATTAGTTGAAGAATACATATATTTTTCAATTAATTTTCATTTAATTATATTATGAATTTTGCAGGGTGATTAATGTTGGAACCCATTTGATGATTTAAATGCTTGTTTATAAGATTTCTATTTTCAGTTTATATGTCTTCTATTAGCACAGAATTTGAGATACATAACAGTTGATTTATGCTCTTGCTTTTGTTATATTCAAAACTATACCCAAGGCTTTTTGAGAAAATTGTGTTGTTGAATTTCGTTTTTCTTTTGGGTCATTTGCTAGCTTTTGTTCTTATTTTGTTGTTAGGTTCTCTGAAAGGAATACCTTTTTGTGTTTTTATTCATAGTTAATGAATATATGTGCTAGATGCATTATATTAGCACAAAATCAAAGATACTTAAAATTTACTTCTATAGAGTTTTTCTATTAAAGGAAAATTTGTTTGATTTTTTACTTAAAGGATGTCATATTTTTGTGTTTGATTGGCTGGAAAATAAAAATAAAGAAGAAAATTGGCTTTCAAGTCTTTTTGTTTTGTTATTATGGAAGGCTCAATTAAACTAATTTTGGCGATATAGCTATAGGTATATAATTTGTATTTTAAAATGTACAACACATTTCACTACTAATTATTAATATATAAATCACTAGTTAGGAGGAAAGGAATGCTAATTGAGAATTGAACAAGGAGGATCGGATGGTAAAGGCTAAAACCCAAAAAGCCCAAGTTCAATTCTTTTTTTAGTCACAATAATAAATCAAGACTTACGACGTGAAGAAGTTAGCTAATAATTAACTCTTGATTTCCTTCTTTGGTAGTAGTGGTTTCCATGGCTGCATGTGTTATTAAGGCCTTTACTTTATTAGTCATTTTGTTCACATGATATGATCAAAAAGTTAACTAATTGATAGAAAAATAAATATGATAATAAAACTAATAAGTTTCGAAGAGTATGAGAGTTAAATATTCTTATATTTTTGGTAGTTGAAGAAATAATGTCTTTAACATATTTATCTGTAAGTAAACTAGTACATATACACAATGAAAAATATACAAAATAAATTATTTACTTTTCAAAATCTATACAATAAATTTCAATGTTATCATATGTGTACAATATAATGCAGTAAATACATATATGTACATATATATATATATATATATATATATATCTAATTAGATACTTTTCAATCAAATTATAAATACAAATCAATTATTTTTGTATTTCTATGGCATTCGCACAATTAAAAATTTAATTCAGAGTGTTAGTTTTTATGATTTGAATGTATAATATTTTATACGTTTCGCTTCTCTTTTTATGATTTGAATGTGTAATATTTTATACGTTTCGCTTTTCTTAAAAGTAAAAATGCAAAAAGTAAACCCTAGGCACCCTCTAAGACATAAATATCACATAGTTATATTACTATTTTATGTCTTAAATTTAGACTTAACCTATTTAATTGAATTTTCTTATAAAGTATAATTTATTTAGTAAAATAGACATTAATAAGATTTAATCCAATCTTTATATAAAAAATTTAGTTAAAATTAAAACTCAAATAATTCAATGAATTTTAAACCCATTTAAGATTTTATGTATGTGTATATATATAAAACTCAAAATGGAAATGGTGGTTTTTAGTTGCAACACAATGAAAGTGGCTCAATGTCGATGCTCTTTCCAATTCATTTCTTGTTAACACTGGGGATCAAATTAAGGTACCATACAAACTTCGATTCTTAATGCCAATTCAACTTTAGTTCTCGTTAAGTATATTTAGGTAGAGTGGTAAGTTTAATATATGGTATCAATATTTAATAAATGCGTTGTCACTTGCACATAGTCATTTATACTAAAAGAATATGATAGCGTTGTATCATCATTGTCGCACATCTGGCATTTTCAAGTGAGTTAAAAAATAATGATAAATCATATGCCACCTGTGAATACAATATGATGTTACTTTACTAATTTGTATTTTCAGGACATAGATCTAAGTGGACTTGTGTTAGTATCATGTGGCAAACCTGTTGAATAAATGGATATTTCTGCATTCTCATCAATACGTTGACAAGCCTATTAAATAAGTCTAGCTTTGTACATGAGAGAATATATTGAAGATTTGAGACTATGTTTAAGTTAAATTTTGTGATAACTTTAACGTTATCAAAATGAAACAAACATTCCCTATGAAACTGATCAAAAGTGCTCATGGTTGATGGTCGCAGATTTTGAGTAATGGGAAGTACAAAAGTGTTTGTACATAGAGCTGTTGTGAACAACAAGACCCCAATGTTATCTTTAGCCAATTTTCATGGACCTTCACTTGACACATTGGTTAGTCCAGCAAAAGACTTGATTGACAATGAAAGGGAAGCTCCAGCATATATAGGGATGAATATAAGGAGTTCTTGGAACTTCAACAAAGCAACAACCTTGATAATAAATCTTGCTTGGATTGTGTAAGGATTTGATCAATATATTCACAGTGCTATACCAAGCTCCAAATAAACAACCAGCTCGATAATAAAGCGACAATCGTTTTATGTATGTTATGATGTAAGAAAAAATGTATGATGTATCGGCTGTATCTTACAACCAATACATTAATTATTCTAGTTAAATTCTATTACTCTATAAGTCCAATATAATATCCTAATTTATTTGTTTGACCCTTTAAGTGTATTCTTTGACGCTTTTAAGTTTTCCCCTCTTGTATCCGTTTGCTATATGGATGGCTTATTTTGCCTTATCCATTACCTAAGCCATCTTTTGAAAATCATTTAAAGATGGAAAAAATTTCAGAGTCTACACAAGAAGCACTTAAACATTAACATTGTAAGCGAGTAATAGATGAAGAATTTGCAACTCTAGTTTGGAACCAAACTTAGTCCTTGGTTTCTCTACAGCAAGGTAGTTGGTACTAGGTAGATATATAATGTCAAATATAATCTCAATGGTTCAATAGCCAAATATTATGCAAAATTAGTTGCCAAAGGGTATCATCAAACCTTAAGGATAGATTATACAAAAACCTTTAGTACAAAAACCTTTAGTCATGTAGTTAAGTCATTAATTATAAGGACAATATTCAACTTTGCAATGCATCAACTATTTTCTAATTTTCTAGGAATTGAAGTTGTAAGGAATAGCAAAAGGATGTTCTTAAAGCAATTAAACTATATTTCTAATTTGCTCAAAAAAACTAGAATGTTGAATTGTAATTTAAGTCTATCACTAGTGAGCTAAAGCTTGAAGTTGTCAAGTGAGGATAGAAGTGATTTTAAAAACAATATTTTGTACAGAACAATCATAGGTGCTTTTGTAATATACAACCCTAATAAGACTATGAATCACTTTCAGTGTAAACAAACTGAGTTAATGCTTAGGAAGTCCTAAGCTAAGTCATCGGCTTAGTTGTAAAAGAATTCTTATATACTTGAATGAAATAATCAATCATGAACTCTTCTACAAGCTAAAAAGTTATTTGGAACTAATTGTTTATATTGATGCAAGCTAGGCAAGTGACCTAGATGATAGAAAGATAGTAAAAAGCTATACAATCTTCTTCTGTGAAAATTTTGTTTCACGGTATTCTAAGAAGTACAGGCAATAGTTAGACCAAGTATCCAATCAGAATACAAGGCATTGGCTCAAATAGGTGTAGAGATAGCATGGATGAACATAATTGAAGTTGAAGTTAAGCAAGAAACCAATCATCTAATGTGATAACCTTGGAGCAACTTCTCTTGTTACCAATCCAATATTCCATAGCAAAAGTAAACATATTAAGGTTGATGTTCATTACCTAAGAGAGCAAGTTTCAAATGACAAAGTTGAAGTAAAGAATTTGTCTACATAATAACAAGTTGTAGACATCTTAACTAAGCCTTATACGAAAGAAAATTCAATTACTTTAAAACAAGGCAAATGTAGCAGATGATAGTTTAGCTTGAGAGCAGGTGTTAGCAATGATTGGTTAATAAGTTACAAAGGAGGAACACTCAAGGCTTGACCTTACTCAATGAAGAGTATATGCTTGACAAGAATGAAGATGATATGCAATGATTATATTATAGTAATGTGTAAGTATAAGATGAATTGCCAACTTAACAAAAAAAGAACATCCTCAAACTAAACTTTATCTTATGGCTTATTTGTCATTACATTCTACTAAGATTTTCCTTTACTTTTTAGTGTATAAATACTTGTTATTCTTAACTTTGTAAATTCAAGACTAAAATTAATCTACAAAAAACATTCTTTACCAATTATGTTGAGTACCCTTCATTGTTTTCAACTAATGGAATCATTGGTTTGGAAAAAACTCATGGCAAAAGATCATAATTGTCAATAAATAAAACTCTTGCTTTAGATTAATTATCAAATTAGATTGATAATTTAAAAGTACTAACAAATATATTGTAAGTTATAAGAATGATTCCTTTAATTAGCAAATGTAACATTCTAAATACCTACGCTTTCCTAAATTGAATCGAATCGTATTCAAGTTTCTAGTAGTTTGGTTATTTAATTATCAATAATAAATTTATTTAATTTTTAAAAATAGTAGGAAGAAGAAGGGGAGGGATTTAATTTATTTTTATTTTATTTATGCCTTTATTTTTTTTTATAAAGATATGATTATTTTAGCCTTTTTATTATTTTAATTAGTCAATTAACTTTCTAAAGTAATAATTTTACTACTGACATATATTTTTTATTCGTTTTTATAAAATTGTATCTATACATGATCTTGTTAAACCTTACCAAAAGCTGGTAAAAATACCTCTAATTATAGTGATTCATAATTTCATTTGAAGATTGTAAGGGTTTGATAATAAAATTAAATTCATTGTTCAATTCCATAAGTTATTTAGGAAAATGCAAGTTTGAAATTGTTAACTCCAAAGTTTTATAAGCATATAATTTGATAATAACAAATATTGATCTATTACTTCTTAATAAAAAATTTCTTGTAACTTTGTTGTTTAAATTGATAGTATTAAAATTTTGACAGTTATGGCTTCAAAGGAATATCATCACCAGGAGACTCTTGAGTCAATGGCATATTACAAAGAGCTTAGAATCAAGAAAGAAAGATTCTAATTTCAAGAAACTAGCTTAAGTGTTTTTCAATGTTCATTTTTATGTAAAGCTTGTATGTGTTTTGACACGTTGAAAGTGTTAGAAATAAGCCCAAATATTTCAATCTTAATTTCATAAAAATAAATTTTTAAAGTTGTTTACTTTTTACACTTCGTGAAAATTAATATTTTAACTTTTTTAGAATGCCTAAAATTTTTTAAATTAAAATTTACAGATATAAATTTTTAAAATTATAAATTTTAGATGAATATTGAACTTATGCAAGTAATTGGTACAAAATTAAACCGATGGATGGTCGCCAGTTTAATTGTGTGCCTGTAAATAGTAATTAGTCCAATATTAAAGAAATGAACAATGAAATCCAAATATACATATTTGGGCTAACATTTTCAGTTTCATTTCAAATTGGGTCAGAAACTTTATTTTTAAATCTAGAATTTCATATTGAAATTTTAAAATATCCGACATTTGAATATCTTTATTTCAAATTCAAAATTTTGTATTCATAAAATTATTCGTATCAGCTACTTTTCTTTAAAATTTATAAAATTTTTCATTTGCAACTCATTTCAATATCTTCTTTTTAACTAAAAACCTCATATTTATACACTCTTGAAGCATTTTAAAATTTTGAGCTCTCATATGTCTATCATTTATCAAGAAAACATGTTTGAGTTAAAATTTGTGAAAATAATCTTTGAGAGAGCTTTTCACTATGTAGTCTCTTTTCTTTTTTTTCTTTTTTCCCATTACATCTGAGATTTGTGAGTTTTGGTCTAATTATCCACTTATTCCCTGTTATTTGAAAAGTGCTGCATTACTTCCTTAATCTTTTATATATATATATATAAAGTTCAAGAAAGGTGCAGAATATGAAGTCCACGCTATGTTGAGTGACTAGGAACATTAATGACAAAATTTGCATGCATGCTGCATTCGCCAGATAATTATAATATCGTTAACATATTTAATTATTAAAATAACTCGAGGACATGTGCTTGATTTGAGTATCAGGCCGTAATTTTCATAGATTTGAGTCTATTAAAGATTGTTTGTTCTCAAGCAATATATTTAAGTTTGTCAAATAAGTTTGTCTACGAATTCAACCATATTATTATTTGTTTATGATTAGGCCATTGCGTGCATATTCACATAATTTTGTGTCTATGAACCAAAAGTTGGTTAATAATCATAATGTTGTTTTTATGATTAATCATCGTATGGGTGTCCATCTTTGAAATTAATTTTATTAGTACAAAGTCACTGGCATTTGAAATATATATACCGACAGGATTTGGGATCTCTATGCAAAGCATAGAAGCTCGAGGATTAAATAAATTCCGTAGATCGTTCACAAGTAACTTCATCTTTCAGCTATTGTTGTAAATGCATCTTTTTCTTTTAATTTAGAATAATTTACGCAACCTAATTTTGTATATAATTTTAACTCCAACTTCGTTAGCAAAGGTACCAAAATAGAACGATATAAATATCTTTTTTTTTTGTTTTTAGGATATAAAAGAATTTATTAACCGTAAATTTCGAATATCAAATAAATTTAACTCTTTTAATTTTATTAAATAAAATTTATTAATTGTTCATGAATTTTAGCTATTGAAATTATGTTGAGATTCACGTTCAAGTATCTAAACATTAGAGATCCAAATGAGAAAAAAATGTGTGCATGTAAATTTGTTTTGAAATTCTATTACTCTTTTTATCTTAGAAAATCTATTTAAGAAGACAATTAAGTTAATTATTTTAAAACTTTTAAAAGATATTGACTAAAAACAAATCTAACATTAGACATATATAAACATCATTCATTTAAAATAAGGTATCTGATGAATAATTGTTCTTAGAATACAAGAATTACAGTAAAAATATAATATAGTGTTTAATTAAAATAAAAGGCAATTATCGTCCTCAATGGCTTTTGCTATGGATTTGAACATGAAGTACTTCGAGTTGGACACTAGCATTCATTTCATTTCTCCTTTAAACAAAGTGGCATATAACTTGGCAAACAGATTTTCACGCTTCCTGCCATAAAATCTGGAGGTTCTTAACAAAAAGTCAAGTTAAATAATTAAATAAATCAATCGATGAAACAAAGGCTGGTGGCGCACGTGTAGAATCTGCAAAAGCAAGCAACAAAAATAATTCTTTTCAGTCTTTTCGTAAACCCTGTAGCTTAGAATCCACCTTTCTTTAATTGTTCATTCTCCATTATGGTCAAAATTTATGTAATTAATTTCTTTTCATCTCCATTTCCGCCTGCTTTTTGATTAACGGAATCAATATTCTTTCCAGAGAATTGATTGTGTTAGATATGGAGAGCTGAGTTTGTGAAAATTTGTCACCCTTTGATGCAGCAAAAGGAGCTCACAGGAACCACTTCAGCCATAAGCAGCTTTTGCCCATTTCTCTCCGCTATGACCAAATCACATCCTCAAATAGACCGAACCGCCGCCGCCGCCTCCGACTCAAAGAAACACCAAAGCCGCAACGTTTCATCACTTTCCTGTTACTCCCCAAAGATATCGCTGTTCATTTTAGCCGTTTGTGTTACTCTCTTCATTCTCTGCCAAATCCAATCCCTTCACAATCCGCCATCTTCTTCTCCTCCTCCTCCTTCTACTTCATGGAACTTTATTCATCAATGGAGAAGGGTAACAAACTGCACCCAAGCCTTCAAATCCATGGCGGAAAAGCTTCGCAATTCAGTCACGTTTCTCCCTCTCAAAGATTTACGTTATGCAGACAAAGCCCTGCAGGGTCACACATGGTTTATGAGCTCAATGTACGATTCTCACGAAGAAGGCGAGGTGCAATACCAACAGTTTCCGTCCGAATCATCGCAGAACAGATTACTGTGTCTCAAAGGGCGTGAAACACACGATGGTTCGTGGAATTACTACACTTTAGCCTGGCCGGAAACCCTACCTCACAATGCCACTCTAATGAAGGGCTTAACCTTTGTGTCTTACAACCATTACGACTACGGAAACATTTGGCATGGATTATCAGCAATGGTACCATTCGTTGCATGGCATCAAAAAAACAACTGCGAATTGCCCACCAGGTGGATTTTGTACCACTGGGGTGAGCTCAGGCAGGGAATGGGGCTGTGGCTGAAAACGCTAATGGAAGCAACATTCAATGGCGAACCAAGAATTGAAAGATTTGATGGGATCAACGAAGATGAACCAGTTTGCTTCGAAAAGGCAGTGGTGATGAGACACAACGAAGGAGGAATGTCGAGAAACAGAAGAATGGAGGTTTACGATCTGATGAGATTTAAGGCAAGAATGTATTGTAACGTGAGCCTGGAAAATAAGGATAGTATTGGGATGACATTGTTTATGAGAACTGGGCCAAGGTCTTTCCGCAATGAATCAGCCGTCATCGGAATATTTCAGAAAGAGTGTGCAAAAGTTGAAGGTTGCCGGTTGATGGTGGCTTATTCGAGCAATCTTACTTTCTGTGAACAGGTTAGTATAGTTAATTTCCTTCTCGTTATTCTTGGAAATTTAAACTGTTGCATGCTGTATAATAATTATGCAGTGGTTTATGAATAAGAAACTCTTAGCTTTACAAGATGTTGACACTTAATACCAACCTTTGAAATTGTATAAAAAAGACAAGGTGAGAATTTTTATCTTTATGAATAATGCTATGTGCCAACACCGAGTGAGTAGCAGTAAACAAAAATGAGCAAATAAGATGGGGAAAAGAGAGAAGTTTTAATTATTGGCTAGTTTGGTTAAGAATTGGTTTGAAATTATGGTAATTTTATTTATATAAAAAGTAAATTTTAAATAATATTAACTAACATCAATTTTTTAATAAGTTTTATTTTAATATTTAATATTTTCATCGTCTTAGTGTGTGTAGTTTCAAAGTTAAAACACTTTTAACACTAAATTAAATCTAAGTCTATTTATCAAATTAAAACTAAGGAGCATGTTAAGGAAAAATAGTAAATATTATGGCCATTTTAATAATATTTCTTATACTATCTAAAATAAATTTTTTTAAACAGCCAAAGGATTCGTTTTTATCTTACAGGGAAACGAAAAGATCATGTTGCATTAGAATGAGTGAGATATCTTCACTTCAGCTCATAGTATTTTTCTTTTAGGCAACTAGCTACCTAGTTTATTGAAATTAGAAGGCATTTGCATTATGTACTGCCAAATTGACTAGCCTTCGAATTTGTAGAAAGATACATATATAATTTACATAATTAAATGAAACTTAATTGTGGCCAAGATTTATGGAAGAGGAAGACGCCCACCCGGCAATAATTAGCTACCAATCGCATCGTGACTGCATGTTGCACCAATCTTACCCTACCAATACTTTTATGAAAAATTATGTATGATATGACCCCTCTATTTTAGATCACTCTATGTATATTCTTCATTACTCATATCCTAGTCATGTACATTCAACTCATAGACTCGTGACTTTCGTTTGAATATACCTATTTCCGATATCGAAACCTTCATAAATGTTTATTTATTTATTTTCATAACATGTAAATATACAGGTTTAAAAATTAAAAAATATTAATTGGCACGTTTATATAAATATCAAGCTAAGAACTTTATCTCAGCTATATGCACATGTAAATATCTAGCTTTTAGAGTTACATTGAGAAACAGATATATTGAATTTTATGTATTAAAACTCTTCTTTCTTTTAATCCTCCCTCGCATATTCGTACTAAGGGACTAAATTGTTTGCCCATTATTAATTCTATGCAATTCCATTATTCTCATATTCATTGAATAGAAAACACTTTAGCTGATTGTTTAGCTATCGAATTATTTTATTCCTCTTTTACACTCTGTAATCATCCTCCATGCCGTATTAAAAATTTTTTAAAAAAATTGTAGGAGAATCTTGAAATATTCCTAAATACCAATTTTGTACAGGGGTTTTGTTCTTATGACTTTGTACGATTTTTTCTTTTTCTTTAACAAAAATTTTGTCATTTATGTCAAAGTAAAAAATAATAATAATAATAACAACAACAATAACAACATCTGAATTGCCAAAAATAAATCATGTTCAGTATTCAGACTTAGAAGCTATGGTTAACACAAATTTGCGACGATTGGTTGATTGGAACAGGTGAAGTTGATGAGCAAGACAGACATTCTGGTATCTCCCCACGGAGCCCAGTTAACGAACATGTTCCTAATGGACAGAAACAGCAGCGTCATGGAATTCTTCCCCAAAGGATGGCTTAAGCTCGCCGGCGTTGGCCAGTATGTACATCACTGGATTGCTAGCTGGTCCGGGATGAATCACCGCGGTGCATGGCGAGATCCCGACGGCGAGAATTGCCCTTACTCTGAGGATGATCGTCGTTGCATGTCAGTTTACAAGAATGGAAGAATTGGATACAATGAAACCCATTTCGCTGAATGGTCCAGAAATGTTCTCAATGAGGTGAGAAGTACAAGAAAGCAGCTTGAAATGGCAAAACAAAATGTTTCTGATTCCGTTTCTTACGGATGTGGCTGTGCCTAGAATTATCATTGCATATGCATGCACGTCTTTCAATTTTCTTGAGCCAGAAATCAATTTCTTTATATTGACACTGATGTTAAATTAAGATGGACACATGAACATTTTCATTTAGATTGTGCTCTTTCAAGTCATTCTAATGAAAGGAAGAAGAAAAAACGATGATGATATACATAAATAGTATACTCTGCAAGAATTTGTTGCATCATTGTTAATTTAATACAATACACGTATATGAAAATGAAATTTCAAATGTTGAAAGGGGTGGTTTCTGAATTTTTAACTAATCAGATTGTGTGCATTTTGGTTGAGGAGATTGGGTAAAGAGCAATTTTGGAAGCATTTTTAAGCAATCTTCCAAACATCATGAAATTTGGGCCGAGTTTGGGCTAGCAATGAATCGCCAACACACCAACGGACTAACCTGCCAATGGTATATAAATTGTTATACACTGTAGACAATTTACAAATTAAGATTCTGTAAAACAAATTAAAAGCACAGAAACGTAGCTGTAAAGATGTTAGATAATCCATCAAGTTTTTAACACTAGCACACATAACGCACAGAATCCAACAGAGAAGACGGCATTCTCATCACATGGACCCTGCAAAAATTTGCATATACGAACTGCAACAACTAATTAATTCAACCTCGGAATAATATGAATGTCGATTTTAAAATTTTGAATGAAATAATAAATAAAAATGGGAAAAGCAAGATTATTAAATTTATATATTTACCTAGTTTTAGAGAAGGGGAATGAATGTATGGTTGGTCGGGTTAAGGGTCCGATTCATGTATGTCAGGGAAAACCCCAACATGCATTGTGGGGAGGGGAAGGGAATGGTATGGAAGGCAACGTGGCTCGACTCCCACCACGTATTTACCCCCACGCCAAATTAAATATACTAATTCACAGCGTACCAATCATATAAATATATTTTTTTATAGTATTCAAATGAGAAAATTTTGTGAGAGTTTTCATTTTATCTCTCTCGTTTGACCCTCGTTTTAGTCTGAATGCAATTAACTAGTTTTATTTTGTAAATAATGAATTTAACATAGAACACGTGTTACACATGTGCGAAGAAGGAAGGCGGGCAGAGTGAAATGCAATCTGATCATAGATACTTATTTAATTAATTATAGTGAAATCTTTTCCTAATCATACGGGAATAAACTTTACCATATTTTATCTTCCAACGTAGCAGCAATTTGATCAAGAAGAGAATAAATTAATATCATTAATAATAGCATGAATTGGGTAGTTGCATTGCGCACAGGTTTGGATTTGGATAATACTATTTCATGCATGCAATTGACATCGACGATCAATAGAATAAAGGGCCATGCAAACACGAAGAGAAGCCTTTTCATTTGATGGTGAAATTTCATCATACGCACGTACCTGTACTTTCGACTGCCTCTTGTCTCTACTCATCGCAAAGGAAAAAAAAAAGCGAATAATGCACCCAATTCTCCCATGTGGTATTTATAGAAATTACGTCAAAAATCATTAGTTTTTGATACTATATTAATTTTTTAGGAATTCAACCCGGTATAATTTATAAGTTCATTATATTCATGTGGTGTCATGATAAATTTAAAATTGTAAAATTTTTAATTAATTAAAATATCACTTAATTTAATTTTTATAAAAATGTTACTGAATAAAAATATATATTATAGATAATATGTATCAGGTAATATTTCTATCAAATCAAAAAATGAAAATTTTGTTGATCTATGTTGATGATGATTGATATGTATTTTGCAGTTGGAAGTATTATAAAAATATGGAGTTAGATGATTGGAAGAGTGGATGAAATTAAAAATGGAGACCATGCAGCATTGTATGCTAGTTTCTGATAGCGGAGCTATCAAATGACCCCACATTCCTTATCTCCCATCACTGCTCGTATTCTCTCTGTCTCCTTCGCATTCAACTCTCTCCAATCAATTCCTAGCATGTATAATTCCTATATGCATATGCAACCCTCCATTATTATCGTTATTTTGATGCATAATAATAGCAGCTACAACAACAACAACAATATATTATGTCACTTTATAAGCATGGCTTACTATTTTTTTTAATATATTGCTTTCTTTTAGTTTATTATTATGATGCATAGTAATAATTAAAAAAAACAAAACAAAGCGTTTGTGTTTATCTATTATGATATTTAAAATATATTTATTTATTATATAATTGAGTAATACATAGTTGCTGCAACAAAAATATATGGAGTTTGGAAGGTGGGACGATCATGGAATGAAGCCTGAAGTAGTCACAAAGTATATATCTTCGTTAAAGATTTTACAAGGATAGACAATCATTGCCATTGCCAGCTTGCTAGCCCTGTATATTTATCTGTATCTATATCTAAATTGGTAAAGATAAATTAAAATAGAAAATCATTTTTGGCACAACATAATCATTTATCATCCATCAAATGGACCTACCCCTCTAATCTTAATTTTTAATTTTTAATTTTATAGATGAAAGACATTTAAATACTCCAAAAACATAGGGGACCCATAAACTGACTCTTTTTGGAATTGAAGAACCTTCCCTCATATCCACTGTTATTACTCAACCAATTAATATTTATACCAGTATGTATGTATGTATGCATGCATGCATGCATGCAACTATTTGTTGGTCTGGTCAATGTATAACTTGGCATAGCTGATCAATTTTATTCATATTCTAAGTTTCAAATTTAGAAACATTTTTGTATAAGTTACCCTTACCTAATTCTTACCTTGAGGGATTGATTAAATCATTATATGAATTATTATCATGTAGAATTGATTAGATGAGTCAATCAGAAATTAGGAAACTTTGTATAACCCAAACAAACAAACAAATTAACAAATAAAGGAGTGAAAGTGAATTGAACTATCCAAAACTCCAACGCAGAGACAGTTGACCCACTAAAGCATTGATTTGAAATGCTGCATCAAAAATGTCTTCCCTTCCCATAGGATAAATATAACTCACATCAATCACTTAATAATTCTATGGTGTTGTTAGGTTATATATCTAAATCAGTGTCTATCTGTTCAAAAATAAGGATTAGCAACTTTTAAATATAAAATATTTTTTGTATAAAAACTGTTTTAATAATAACATATTTTAAATATATAAAATATAAAATTTTTATTAAAATTAATTTTTAAAAAATATATAAAATATAAAATTTGCTAAAATTTTCACAAATAATTATGAACGGCTCTTATATTTTAGAAAATAAATTTAAAATAAATAATTTAAATAAAATATATATTATTTTATAATTAACTGTATATATTATAATTAAAAAATATAAATTAATTAATTACTAAAATATAAATTAGGAGTTTGACTATTATATACATGAATAAATGTTAATCATTTTTTTTAAATTATTTCAAATTTTTTATACACTTTTTAAATATTATTTATTGTATATTTTAAATTTTTTAATATATTTTAAATTTTTATTATGTATTTTAAATATTATTTAATATTTATTTTATATATTTTAATTTTTTATTTTAATTTTAAATTTTATAAAAA